>CAAKHB010002626.1:67702-95808 GCA_901007665.1 Aeoliscus strigatus
AGGAGCTTTACTTCATATAACAATATGAAATATAACAAACGTACATTCAAAACTGGAGTGTCTCTCAGCTCAGGTGCTTCGGTCACAGCAAAAAGTGCCGCTGGAAACGACAAATTATTGATATGCGAATCGACACCGTTTCAACTCAGCATTCCCTCTGCAGGGAGGGGAGGTCAGGGAGAGCGAGAATATACCTCTTATGAATATAAATAACAAAACATTCCATTTTCATGCGCACAGACACAACGGCGCCACCGTAAACATTTTCATGCACACTCATAAGCACCTGCTCCGAGCAGACAATGTTCAGGTCACAGGAAGTTGAGCTTTTCATCATCAAAATGCACGCAGGGGATCTTCGAGCTGCTACAAAGGACACCGGAGGAGAAACAAGAAAAGCGCCGGTCTATGTCAGCGAGCGTGTGAAAACCTCTGAGGTATAAACATGTCACATTTGAAAGCGACTCTGCCGATCTGGAAACCAATTTGGGATGACGACAGTGTTGAACAAACAACCCCCTTGCATCAGCTGGACATCATATAACACAATGTCACTTAAGAGAGAGGATGTTGGAGATGGCGGTGGTGGACAGACCCAGACCCAGAACAATCCAGGACTGACCGAAGCTTTCCTAAAGCTATTAAACGGATATGCAATATACTCTGCTGTCATGTGTGAGGAAAGCACACAAGAAAATAGGGATAAGTTTCTCCTTTACGTTGGCTGCAGCTAAAGCTGTTCTTAGAAGTTTCTGAATGCTGGTCACCATGGCAACAGATGAAGAGGACTACATGGTTTCTTGTTAAGTTGGAAGGAATCTTCAAGTGGGTTGCTATTTCTCTGTGTCTCCTGTTGGTCAGGACGGCCAGTTGATTGAAACACACACACACACTCGTGCAAGCAGAGGGAGTTCTAATGCATATTCTTACCACCAATCAAAAACCATAGAAACGTGAATTGTTGATTTTTTTGTGTGTGTGAAGTGTGTGTGAAGTGTCACACAGAGTGGTTGTAATCAGTTTGATGACTGCTCATAAATCCCAGTACTTGTCTGTCTCTTTTTCAAACACGTGTTCCATTTCCAACAATGTCTCGGTTTGCGTGCTGCCTGTGACAAAACCTGTGGTTATGACTCACCTGCAGCCACCAGGATGGAGCGAGTGGAAGCCTGTCTGACATGTGTCACACTTCTCTCCAGTCACGCCGGGTCGACATGCGCATCTCCCTTCTTCATCACACTGCAGACTCACCGAGCCTGGGAGGGAGAAAAAGAACCGGGGATGTAGAGGAAAAACATGCAGGATCCATAAAGGTTATTGGTTAATTACAAGGAAAACAATCAATAAATCAGTGTGATGACCAGGATATCCTGTGATTGAATCCCTGTTAAAAACCCCTGAGGTGAGCTTGGGAGAGTGGGATATAATTTCACCATGGACTTAATGGAGAAAAAAGACCATCTGGGGCATTGTGGACATGAGGAAAAAAAGGAAGTTTGATCAATATAATGGACTCCAACAGATGTGCAATAACTGTACACCATGTAAGAAGGGCAGAGGGAAAGGTGAACATGTTTGTTCAGCCCAAACATCCTCTTGTCTAGGATGAGTCGGTGGTTTGGTGCAGAGTAAATGTTGGGTTTAAATGGATTGGTTCAAGGATAGATAAATGTTTTTGTTTTGTTGTCTTTTTTTAAAGAAAGTGATTAGGGAAATGCAAGTGACGATAAATCTAAGATGTGTAAGACATGAGAAGCAAGATTATATGAATTATGAAAACAAGATTTTACTTCTCGGGGAGTGAATATTAACGTTGTGCTGTTCATGAAACATTTCTTCAATTAATCCAATAAACCACTGAGGACCCATTTTGCTTGGTTGCTTGTTGTGCTTTCCAATGAACCTTACGTAACAGATTTTTTTTTGTTTTTCCACATGTGCCTCACAAGGACCAAAATGAATACAATCAATGTGGTATTGAACGAGTTCAGTAAAGCTCATAATGGCAAGTTGGCCACAACCAAAACGAGCGGTCGTCCCATGTCAGATATCCGTCGCTCACACAAACTGCGGCCTCTGGCACCATTTCCTGACCAGCCACAACCCACATTTGTTTCTCATTTTCTATTTCAGATGGAGTTACAGGTCCTTTGCATGATGCGTACAGACAAAGATAAGAACTTCTATAGCCTGTCAGAGTCACTTCTTATTGATTTTCCAGTCAGCAGCCCTGTCATCATTTTGCAGCTATTTCTGCCCCAGTTACATTTTTTGTATTAAGACCATTTGTAAAATTAATTGAATTATTTCATGCCAAACAAATGAATAATCTTGCTTGGACTATCAGACTAATTAAGAGTTTGTGTGTGCCTCTTACCATTGATATTGCAGTCGCAGGGTTGACAAGGCTGCTCAGGGTTCTTTCTGTAGTGGTTCTCTTTGCATCGCTCACAATGGGCCCCAGCCGTGTTGTCCCTGCAGCCCACACAGCGCCCCCCACTGCCAGTGCTTCGGTACTGCTCCGCATCGAATGCACACTCATCCGATCTCCCGCTGCAGTTACACTCTACAAGTGGCGTAACAGAGAGAGAGCACGCGGTCAAGTGAGGAGAGATGTTAGCATCATGGAAAGAGCAGCCGCGCGGGCCAAAATCAGCAAAAAGACTAAACAAGATAAAAAAAAGAGAGAGAGAGAGAGACAGAAATAAACAGAGCGGAGTGTGTATGTGTGAGAGATTATGTGTTCTGGGATTGGATCATAATTTACAGGCTTGGTGCTAATCTCATTTCACACAGGCCTAATGAGGAGCCAATCGGCTGTCAGGGGGCACTTAGATAAGAGTAATTCATGTTTATACAAGAGCAAATTACTTCGCTGATAACGCACCATCACAGCTCATGCCCCTTACATCAAATCCCTCCTTAGTTTACCAGTTACCCTAAGGGGGGATTTAGGTGAAATGGCCTGTTTTGTTATGAATCAAGCACTCCTGTTGTGCTGGTAATAGCTGAACTATTATTCCTCTCGTTTAATAAGGCGACGACGCTCTGCTCACCTTCACAACTTCAAATCTACAAATATGGGCTCTGTGGTGCCAAACTTTAGAGTGTCATCAGTTGTATGTATTAATTACATGATTTGGTTCTAAAGCATTGTGCATCTATGAAATTGTTGTGAGTAAACACAGGCTCACTTGGAGAATCCCAGTACAACTATAACAGTTTCATTTACCTCTCATACTGGTAATAAACAGTTTAATTCTGACCAGCTGATTATCATCTCTGCGTCATTAGAAGCTAATTTTAGTGCTTTTTTTCCCTCAGCTACTTGGGGGCAGCTAATGAAATATGTTATGACAATAATATTTGTTTCTCATCACCACGTTCACCAGCTGACTATTATAATGCAGATATAAACTTACCTTACGTGCCTGTTGTTTCCTGTATGCAACATAATACAGTAATGTTTCCATTGATTACTAATTTATTGTATTTCTTGTGATCACTGCAGCATAAGGACCCTTACCATAAACACCTGTAATGTTGCAGACGTTTTTATTGTTTAAAGTATTGTCTTTTATTTCCCCTGAATGAGTTCCAGGGGCTCTGCAGCTAAAGTGGTTCTACTGAGAATTCAGCTGACATTCTTGTGCTGTGTTGCAGCCATCACCTGCTTCCTTCGTATATTTTCCGTCCCTTCTTTGCACGTCACAACTGAATCAAACTCTACGTTGGTTCAGACATCACCCCTGGGTCCGCGTTAGATGAAGCTTTCTTGTCCACACACATCTGACAAGTAATGTCCAAGTACCGAACAGGTTGTCCATCCCCCAGATAGGTGAAGGTGGGTCTGGACCACCCACACATGATGTGAGGGTCTGGCTGATGATTGTTGTACGTTTTCGAGTTCAGTTTTGCTCCATTAATGAAGTAACTTGAAAAGAAGAATACATACATTGCTGCTCCAGAAATTTAACTATGCATCGAGGCTACGCAGACCTCTGCAGATGCAGTTTGCGTCACATGACTTTCCCAGTTCTCTGAGTTTTTGTGTTTGACGAAAAGTCCAAAGGGCAATTTGGAACCGGAAAATTACACCGTTACTTCGGTAACAAGACCCGCTCACTTTCAATCGATGTTACTTGACTTAAACAAATAAAAACACAGATACAACCAGGCAAAAAAACGCAAAGTATGAATGCTCATGATGGCACAGCGCACCGCACAGGGTACGTGTCAGTTTAATGCAGAAGAATGAAAGCAGATTTACAGAAGAGTGCAAAAGGTTTTTGTGATTAAAATACTGGACCGGATGGTTCCTATGGCAGCTGCTAAATCTTCCTCAACATTGCTGAGGACAATTGGATTATTCAAGAATTTATGCAGAGAGCAACTTCCTGCTGTGCCTTAGCAAAGAGGTGAGAATGAGGCGGAACAGCACAGTTGCAGGTTATAAAACGTCTCAGCTTAAATGTGCGATAAACCTTGACTGACCTCAGCAGTGTGGTGATCATTCTCTGTGGGCTCTTCACTGTTTCCTGCACACTGAACATTGGGATTGTTTTTTAAAAAAAGTACTGATTTCTGCCTCAGTCTAACAAGCCTTTTAAACATATTTCACAAACGCAGAGCCTCTTGATATCACCTTCAATCCCTCCACCTGTGCAGCCACAGGATCTGACAGAAAATCTGACACTCAGCATAGGAAGCCGCTGCACGACTCGGTTCTCTTTGTGCAACTGGAGCACAAATACAAGCGGCCGGCTCTGCTTGTCAACTCCAATTCATCCCGTCTTCATCGCAGCAGAGAGTCATCCTGCCACTGCTGGTCAGGCTAGCAGATAGCCAGGTGGCGGCACTGTCAACAGCAGCCGGCTGCACTTGGAGTTCCTTTTACACGACATCTATGTTGACATCTCATCCGGTACGCCGGGCTGAGTGTTGGATTGAAGCCTGTTCATCAGACGGTCGAGCGTTATCACTTCACATAACTCCAGGTCCTCCAGTGGGTTATGTCAAAAAACGACTTCATGTGTGAAGTGAAGTGAGGAAAATGAGTTTGTTTAATTAGGATCTGTCATCCTGAAATGAGCCGTGGGGCAAACAAAATATCAGGCTGCTCATCTCTCACAAGTATATCAAAGTATATTTGCTTATGGTTTTAATTACTTGTTTAGTACTTTGCTCTCACTCGGTCTGGTTATCTGCGCTGAATAATAGGCATCTTGTTATAATTAGGATGGATAATTACCTCACAGGGTCTGTCTGTCTTGTAGCAGGTAGCAAAAAATAGCAGCTAGTGCTCGTGAACAAGTAGAGGTAAGCTGGGTTTATCCTTCTGCGTTGAACTGACATGGACCCATTAGTGTTGTTTTTCTTTTGTGTTTTCTTCATTTACTTCTTTTTCAACCCTTTGGTTGGTTCTGTTTTCCCAGCAAACATAGCAGTACCGCGTTGTGTCACACCCAGTTGTCTGGAGAGGTCCATGTAGAAGAGAGAGAGAAAAAAATATGTTTTTTTTCTGTTAATTTTCATTTCTTCTTCATTGTACACATTTAGACAGCTCAGCCAGATAGGGTCACAGTAGATCCCTGCATGGTACCTACAGTATGTATAAATGCCAATTAGGACACGACACATATAACGACTATTTAATCACAGCTAAACCGTCCCCTCAACTCATGTCCTGTAGTTCTCAGCCAGCAGAAAAGAAACGTTCCCATTGCCCCCTCTCTTCCTCCCCGTCATTATTCATTCAGTCTGGTCCCAATAAGCATAATCTTCTATCTCCAGAGCCTTCCCCAGGTGCTGTGTTACTTTCATCCAAAATGGGTGTATCATTCATCTTCCCATAGCACATGTAGCAAACGAAAATCACTACCTTTGTTCCACATGTGACGCGTAGGTACCTTTGTGGAGAATTGCACGTCAGACTGCACTGTATACAACAACAATGTCTATGCTATGCGTATGCCATAAATACATTGTTGATTTGAAGCAGAAGTGTAAAAATATTCCAATATTCCAGGCTGAAATATTCCATGTTTCAGATGACTTATTTTTTTTTACAAGAAGTTTTGCATCAACAGAAATGCTGGCACATGTTTAATGTGCAGAGGAAAGTCAGAACTAAAAGCACCAAAAGAATCAACATAAAAAGTGAAACTTAAGAGTGCCTGAGCTCTCGCTGCCTTTCATGTCTTCGCTGTGCTTTCGTCAGTCCTCATGTGAGACCACTGAGCCTGAACATCACAGCCACTGTGAACATGTCATAGAAAGGTCGTCTGCCTGTGATTGATGGACTAACGTCCTCATTCCTTGCATCATTACATTCATCACCCTGGGTTTTTGAGACGTTTACAGGATCACAGTAACACGTACGATACACAAGTCAGAGGTAACCTGCTTAATCTCAGGCATAAATAATTTGAGAGGAAGTAAAAAGAAATGGGGGAGGGGAAAATGCAGTTTTACACAATTAGCAGTCAAATGTAAATATCTCTTAGCTGGACAATCCACAATAGAACGGTGTCCTTTGTTGACCCTGCCCAGAGAAATGGCTGTTCCACTAACCTCTCCTTCGAGGTTTGTGCAGCACATCACATCCCCGTTCAGACCTTCTCAGGAAGCTTTCATTTGCATATCTTGCCCTCATATTCCTCTGCAGGGGCTTTGTCTCATAGAGATTAGCCTCAATACATGGTGAAAGCCACGTTTGTCTTAATCTCCAGCGCATTGCCTCAAATAAACTCAAAGTCAGAAGATGTTGTCACACAAATGAACTGTGGTGACATGGAGGTCAATTTTCCTTCTGTGAGTTCGTTGTGGCATTGAAATCTTGTTTGTTTGTCAAAGTTAGTGATACGTTATATACAGTTGTTGTTTTTGTTAATAAGTCAAATTGAAATAATAAAAATACAATGTGAAAGAAAATTCACTCAGAGTGAAAAATTGTGGTCTAAAACAGAACTTACAGAGGTCCAGTGTTAAGTTATTCGGTTATTCTACCTCTCCTGGACTGTATAATCAAATATATTTAATGAACTCACACAGGTTTCAGAGATCAGGTTGGTTAAAGGCAGCTCACACCTCTCCTCACCCCGGCTGAATGTGGGGTTGATGCCCTCGACGAGCTCAGCTTCGTTCCCTTTTCTTAATGAATAATTTCTCAGGATTGTTGTAAGAACCCATCGCAGAGAGAGACCACAATTCCTGCAGGCACAGTAATTTTTCACTTTTACATCTAATTTGTTGGACGAATGAGATGTCGGAGCAGGTGTGAAAGTAGAACACCAGCAGTGATAAGAAACCGTTTTATGAGCGAGTGTGCGACATACATATCTGAGTGTCGTGTTCCAGACAGATCAAACCGACCTCTGCGCTTCCGTTAAGATGAGATTCAATGATAAAAGGTTTGTCTTCCCAGATAATCCAGGCTCTCTTGAATCTAAACGTATTTGACCACTTCATAAAATGAACAGTTCACAATTTTACAAACATTATCATTTCAAGCGGGCCATTTATTTTGCACATTGGAACAGTTCAGAGGAGGTATGGATATCCTGAAGTGGTCTCTGATTTAACATTTAACAACTTAATAGCAAAAGACTTCCTCCTCCAGTCTGGTGTGAGCTTGTTCTTTTTGAGAGAATAATTCCAGGCTTTAAAAATTAAATCAAGCACATTCTTTACACGCAAAGCAGTTGTGAGGCACAAAAACGTGAACTTGACCAGCTGAGGCGGAAATGACCATCTTGTATTCCAACAAGGAACCAGCTCAGATCTATATATTTATAAGTCTAAGAGGAAATGTATCGCAGTTAACGTTTAGCTATACTCTTTTCTGCCACTAACTGACTGATGGAAAATGAGCATCCACTGACTCTGGCACATGTTACTGGAAGGACTGCTGCTGCTCTAATTGTGAAGAAAGAATTCATATGAAATGAACACAAGAGACAAACACAGCGTTTCTCTCAAACCCTCAATCAGTGACACAGAACAGGTACAACGTTCTGCAGAAGATTAGCTTGTCATGCGTGAAATGTGTGAAAGTGAAGACATCTGTGTAGGACAGAGACGGAAATGTTTATGGACCTCTGGAATGGGGGGGTACATTATTAAGAACAGTTACTGTTTGTTCCAGTGATTTTCAACCACTAGAGATCAAAGGGTGGCCATGGGAAATTATCATATATATGATATGATATGAATCATCAGTTGTCTGATGATTATATCATTAGACAACTGATATTATATCAGGTCATTGACTTTACCAGGGACCCAACAGCACTGACTCATGTTACATGTGGCGTGTGGGGAAAAGCTGTCCGACACCCATCACTTCCAAAACAAGAACGTGGAACGCCACCGACAAACATCTCTGTAAACAACATTACTATGTTATCTTTATACTGTGGTAGGATGACTTGGTGGCGTGTGCCACAGGATTTGTTTATGTTTTTATATAAACAATGTCCTGTGTCTCAAAAAAAGGTGGAAAACACTGGTATCTCTGATTTCTCTTAGTGGGACTGTCAGGGCGGTGTGAGGTAAAAGGTAAATCTGCCAACATCTAAACAATCCTGCAAGCTACATACTAAAAATAACAATCTCAGTATGACATATTACATAAGTTTTTTTTTTCCAATCCCTCTGCTACTCTAACTAACTAAAAACATATAAGAAAGCATCAAGTGTATTTCGCAGCAAGGTTGCTGACATGATGTTTTGATGATCTCTTATCTTGAACCATAACCTGCTATAGATATTTATCAAAATGATGACCGTCTCCCGGTTACATCTGCAACCTTCAACCTCACATCAGGAGCAATAAAAGGATTTCAAGTGCCTTCTCACCGTAAACAGCCTGGAGGAACACTGACAGCATCAAGCAAACAATTAAACTCATGAAGACCCAGAGCTACAAGCTGGTCTTTAAATTAGCTCTATTGCAGAGGGGATTGATTTTAGTGACAGGCATCCACACAAACACACACACACACACACACACACACACACACACACACACACACACACACACACACACACACACTCAACCCTTGGTATATTTCATTTCCATGTGTTCAGGGCATATGAAATAACACCAATCGCACAAAGAAACCTTCTTTTGTTTCTATGAACACGACATGATGCTTGAGATACAATATTATCACAGTATTGTGATATGTTCAGTGTTGTGATATAACTATAAAAACAGCAGTAGAAATACTTTTTGTGAGCCTAAAAATATTTTTTTACTTTCCGATTTCAACCGAAATGTACTTTGACTTTTTTTTCTCCTTATTACAGATCTCGTCATTTGACGTCAGCCCTTTGGTGAAGACAAATGAGGAGTTTTATAGAAATGGCCAGACAAGCTGCTGCTGTCATCTAAAGAAGGTAAGTCCTGTTCTTTGTACTCAGTACTTAGTAGTTTGATGTGAAGCAACGAAACCGGCCTGACTCATTCCCCTGAGACCCAGTTGAAGCTGAGCGGGTTTGCAGATTGAACTTTGATTGAATTGGATGCAAGTTCAGACTCTGTTCGTCATCATCAAGCAACCAGAATTGCTGGAAAGGTCAAATTGAGGAATCATATTTGATGTTCCTTCTTGCTGCGATGAATAACCCACCAGCTGATATAGATTGCCTCTGTAGGTAGAACATTATTCCTTGGCCTGTTCTGCGTCTTTCACACATCAGGAACAAATCAACCTGGTAGTTTTTGCTGTGTAATTGCACTGAAAAAAACAGTTATTGGAAAAAAACACAGACCTCACTCAACATGATTGCAGAAATTGCATTGTTAAAAACACAAAGGTTGTATTTTTCTGTCCTTTTCTTCGGTCCACGCTACCTCTCACCCCTCACCCACACCCTAAAAAATTGGGTTTTTTTTGGTTTTGTTTTTTTATTGGACAAACCTGTCAGCCCAACCCAAAAATGAGCAGTCAAAGAGGTAAACAAACCCAGACCGATGGAGAAATATTAAGAAAAAAAACATTCACATAAAACGAGAAGACTCTAAAAAGCCTCCTGATGTTTCCACTTACCACCTGCTGCACAGCAAATTCAGGTTACGGGCATTTGACGGAATCTTTCTCGATGAGTTAATTGAACCGTGATGTGAGAGTAATTTGCTTCATTTGCCTTTTTGTCAACAAAATAGTTAGTGTTCAAACACAAACTGTTACCATGATGGGTTTTTTAATCAGCTCCTTATCTGGCGGTGGTTAAAGACATTTTAGGTGATGCAGACGGTCATGCAGCTTACACTCTCTTATCTTGTCCTAAAATACTGCACCTTTGGTGCCTGGATTTACACGATTTGCATATATCAACAAATTTGAATTTACCATGCGGCAACGAATACACATTTTACTGTGTTCTAAACAGGCTACAATACGAGTGCACCCCTGTGCTCTGTCACGTTCATGTCAACCTGCTGTATTATTAACATGGCAAGTATTCAAACACCTCCAGACAATCATAAAAGGAATAAAAGCCTGGAAGGAGACATGACCTCAACCAGAACAACTGCCATCAGATACACAGAGAGAGCAGCCAAGGTCTGATGTAATCTGTACCAGTAATCACAGCCTCTGTGCTTCAGCCATCGGAGGAGAAAACGTTGTAGCTCTGACAGCTTCAGTGAAACTGATGGAAGGAAAAAAAAAGTACTTGTTCTTCAGCTAATAACTAAGTGTAAAGACATTTCTAAACAACATGTAAAGAAGCCTAATGAATGTTGGGGGCACGTTCTGCAGATTAACTAAAAAGACATTTAGTCCTCAAACACCACCTCCCCTCACCTTGTTCAAATCTGGGAGTGTGATGACTCAGGGCTGCATTGGCGCAACAGCATAACATACACTGATGGAATGAATATCTGCAAATGTATGAAATTCTACGTGGAAAAAAGACAATTTGCAGCTTGTTATGGATTGAAAACACATTGAAAAGAGCATGCAGGGGACAAAAAACAGTTGTCGTATTAAGAGAGTGTGCTGATGTTGCATGAGGTTTGTATTCCGAATGTATTCATGAAAGTTGTTATTTTTCATTGGCGCTTGTACAATTACTGTCAGACAGTGAGGCCAGCGTTCTCAGGAGTTACAGGGCAAACCGACGGGAAACAGAGGATTTATTGTTGAAGGGATGAAAGGAAAGAAACAGTGATACAGATGGGATTAGATGAGATTAAACTGGATGAAACTTTATTGATTTCCTTGTTACAGCAGCTCTGATTTGTAAGAGCGTGAATGATAAAATCGTCCGTGATCTTAAAAAAAAAATAAAATTTGCATACAAGCAGATGATGCTGGAACAGTTTGTAGTGTTGCACTACAATATTACAGCTTCCCGTCAATTTGTGTTGATCTTGTACGGTTCAAGGTTTCATTTGATTTGGTGCCTCTAAAGGTCACAAGTCTATTATAGTTTAGTCTCCTCCACTAAGAAATTATTTTTCAAATATTGTGAGGAAAAAAGGCACTTTTGCCAGATGGTATATGCTAGAAATTGCCGGCTTTTAACATCAGTGAAAGCCATCATTGTAAATAGCTAACATAATTGCATGGCACACGTTTTGACTCACCAACACCTTTCAAAATGTCTCCTTTTGTAGCCTAATAATTGGAGTCGATGCTGAAAGAGGCTTTCTGAATGCCCATGCTGTATTTGATTTGCATGAATGCACCATCGTGTCTTTGTCAGGTGCTGTTGTGCTGTCGATCAGTGTTGCTCTGCCTGCTTGTATTTTACCTCGATTTGAAGTTTAAATGAGTTTTTTTTCTGTGCAACTGACTGATAGACAGATACAAAGATTAACATCAGCTTCGTGTCAACTACTTAAGGAATGACGTCAACGCCTAAGAATAGCGCACCAAGCAGTGAGCGTGCGATGGTTCTGAAATGGATTTTCCTGTGAGGCAAAGATACACAAGTGCAATGCAAGAATGACACAAAACGTGGCTCATGTTACCGGTAGTTCAGTGCCAATCAATGACAAACATGAAATCTAAGCATCTTCCATATATAGAACAATTTTCACCAGCTCCTTCAGTATCAGGAGGTGGTGAGAGAGAGAGAGAGAGAGACAGAAAACCAAGGGAGGGAACATTGATCCTCTTTCTCTTCATAATGTGACATTTTACTGGAGCTTCTCATAGAACCACAGCCAATTTGAACAGTAGAAGATATTTGTACACATAAGCAGTCAAGATGGAAATAATCATCTTTTTCTCGCCATATGTTAAAGCCCAACTCATACATATTCGATTTTTTTCTGATTAACTGGAGATTTTCACCTAAATTTAATTATTTACTTAATTGTTGTAATTTCATATACAGTTATTTGGTGTGTTTAATTTACTAATTTAATGCATATTTTATGATCACATGTGTACACACACACACACACACACACACACACACACACACACACACACACACACACTTCATCAAAATGCTTTTGGCCCAAACATGAAGAGACCGTTACGAAACACTGTTCCGGCGCCTGACACACAACTCTGGAAGGCTGGTGGGGAAAAACTGAAAGTAAAATTAATTTTGCGGCACTCAAAGATGCACCGTCACAGTCGGCGTTCATTTTCATGAATCCACATTGTGTGTCTCCCTTTATACGGCTTGTGTTTACTTATTAATATGGCGCATTGATTAAGTCGGGTGCAGTATAAAGACGCCATCTGCTTGGAAGAAGAGTAAGAGTAATTAAAACAAGCTTGCTGCTTAATAGAATTCGGGGGTGGGGGGGGCAACAATTTGTGTGCCACAGTCCTGTGGTCCTATGGTTCTTAGCCCTTAGCCAATTACAGCTCATCCTCCCATTCAGGAGGAGTGTGATGAGCCACACCTGATAATTCTCATGCTAATTCATACACCCATATAGAACCACTGAGGCGTAGCTGCTGGCAAACGTGCAAATGGAAAATGCATGTGTAACAGTGTGGAACACACACATACTATGTGTGTGTTATGGCCGCAGCCATTTTAGTTTATTTTTTGTAAGAATTCTCATTTATCTTCCATCATATTTTAAATTCCTCATGATTACCAGATTTTAAAGCCATACATTTGTAGTCATAACGCATCCATCCACATCGATTTACTGTAGCGGCTCTTGCAGGACCAGAGCGACTTCAGGTAGGTCAGACTTCAGGGTTTCTGTCTGAACAGACAGAGTCAGATGCCTTTGCACGCACATAACGTATGTACACAACTTGTGTGTTCTTCTCTCGATGGAGCACTGACGCACCTTTGCAGCTCCTGCATCTGATGAAAAGAGGTTGGAACAACGTTCCACAGGTATTTAGTACGATCACGAGGAGATCTGTCTCCTCAGCTGTGAAGTATTCACACTTTCCACTCTGTCAGTCCTCCATCTATCAATCCTCCATGCGCTCCGGGTGCACCACTTTTAAAGGGAATGAGAGGTGACACTCTGATTGGCTGATTGAATGACATGCCCACCACATGCCCATGACGAACTGGCAGAATGAATTTCTCCAAAGGAAGACCATAAAGACTCGTCCTATCACACGTGTACTGTAGCGCACACTGTACCCACTGTACACACACACACACACACACAGAGGACGTTTTCTATCATTATGAGATGACAAATCCAGATTTAGTTTCCTTTTTGTGATTGTACTGTGCCTCCAGGTTTTCTCTTCTAAAAATCCAAAGTTAGCTCTATTGGCAGCAGAACAGTTAACTGGACTTAGTTACTAACGTATTAATGCACGGTTCAGTCTACCGTATAATTAAATTGAATTTTTATGAACACTTGATTGCCACTCTGACTGTGTCGCCTCATCACTTTTTTTTTCTTTTCTTTTTTTTTCAGGATGGAAGCACTGTATTTTCTTGCTCACTTCTGAGTAAATCAAAGCTTGAAAGTTTGATGTCAGGTGGTTGTATTGGATTTTACGGTCGCTCGGGCAGCCGGAGCTTGTCACTTGTAGTCCACACTGCCCTGTGAGTCTTTTCAGTACACTGCACACAGGCAGCTCGTGTCAGCGGCGCAGAAGCAGAATACTCACTCCGACACTCGTTGGCCGAGTCCCCGGTGGCCCTGGCCCAGGGTCTGTCCTGGTAAAAAGGGTGACATTTCTGGCAGTCGTCCCCCGCTGTGTGATGTTGGCAGGCGCAGACCAGGCCACCGTGTTCCCCTTCGACACAGTCGCTAGCGTGACCGTTACACTTGCATCTGTGGGAGATGCAGGGCAGATGGTTATGTAAAACAAGCTGGGTCAGGTTTTTCTATATAAACTCTTGTTGTACTTGTTCACTTAAGTGAAGGTATGTTAACAGTCCCAGTGAATGTCGTGGAAGTCAGGAGTGGCAGGAGGTGCGGGTAGTGAGAGGGTATTTCTACCATAAGGAGTTGTCACTTTCAATTCGATTTTTTTTTAAGTTCCTTTCAGCAACTGCACAATTCACACACACACACACACACACACCTCTGACTGCAGGTTTCTCCGGAGGTACCGACGTGTCATCCACATTTTTTTTTTTTTGGTGAGCATTTTTCAACCTTCTCTAACCAGTTGTGTAATTCATTCATTCTGTTTTCACAACACGCTCCTTGATATCTGCTAATTTCCTCTCTGTCTCTCTCTCTCTCATCGGAGAGCACACAGCAGACAGCAGAGGTGTCAGGCACTCCTTCCTATGTGTGCTGTTTCCTGGCAGTGTTTCTGGCTTCTGTCAAGTGGCTGTGATGGGGGACAGGCACTTGTCACTGAGTGTTGGGCTCTGTCAAACGTCACCAGCTGTCCCAGATCCAGACTTACGCCTGCCGGAGGCTCAGACCCAGTTATTTCTGTTGTTGGCCAGGCAACGACAACCTATTCCAAAGAGCCTCATGTTGGAGTTGGATCTTGGTGCTACGGCTGCTGACTTCTAATGGCAACTCGATGGGTAATGAAGGATGTGATTCTGATTATGCTTATGTGAGATGTTGACAGGCATTTTTTCATCAGGGGTGTCAAATATATGGGCCTCTGGCCAAACAAGCCCCAGTCTGACTTGCGGGATGGATTTGCAAAGAGCGAAAGTTGCTTCTGAACTTCTGGTCTTGTTCCAGTGAAATCAAATTGGGCTGAATGTGGCCCCTGAAATCAAATTTGACACCCCTGCGTTAGACAGTTCATGTTACTGCCATATAACAGAATAAATCCAGCTAAATACGATCAGTGATTTATGGCCACCTCAACTTCAAAGTTCCTCATAACCACCGTATGTTATTGATCATTTCTGATCAATCACAGCATCTTAAAAGCATCTGTGCTGCTCAGCCAAGGTGTAGGTGCATGTGTGGTACAAGTGTTGTCCTCACCCCCGCCCCTGAGGTGTGATGACATTGGTGGGTAATTTGTCATGCTGCTGCGGTGATCCTGAGTGTTTATGACAGGTGTCAGATCAAGTTTATATTCTTTCTGAAGATTTCATCTCACCAACTTTAATCGCCCCCTTCCATCCCTGCTCCGTGGATGTAATCCTAGCGCCAGCACCTCTCTCATTACCGCGAGTAATAAAGCCAAATAACTGGAAGAGGATTATGTTGGTTTACTCTCATCAGATGGTGACAGCCAGGTTTTTGTGTTTTTCTCCCTGTTTAACAAACAGCTGTGCAGCATAAGGTGTTAATGGCTTGTCTGGGTTTGTACACAAACAGTACTAATGTGTGTGATACAACAATACCTGTTGTAATACATATTCATATACTCTTCATCAGAGAAATTGTATCTTCAATTGATCTGCATTTAAACACTATGGAATAGATTTTGGTGTGAGTTGAACTGGAAATGTCCATCAGCCTCACTTATCCTCACATAGAAGAAATAGTCTGCCATAGATAGAACTACATCGGGACATTCTGTGCTTACAGTGAATTCCTGACCAAATGAAAATATAGATATGATACACAAAGGTCTTAGCAGGGTGACATTTCTCGCAGAGGGCGCGTGTCGTACCTGCCACCCACGGAGAAATCAGAGATGGCGTAGAAGTACGAGCGCAACACTTTGGTGTCCTTGAAGAACTCGTCGCCGAAGGTGTTGAGCCTGTCCAATGAGATGAGCAGGTCAGTGGCTGTCACCCACTCCTGGAAGGCAACGACAAAAAGGCAGAGAAGTGGATCAATGGCAGGGAACTGTCAAATTAGACAAAAGAAAGAAAAGAAGTTTAGATGGTGGGTCGACAAACCAAGGAAGAAGTGAGAAGGATGTGAATGGGACAGCTGCAGATATGACTGAGAGATACTCAGCATTGTGTGGGTTATGGTGTTAATGTCAGAGAGAGGGATGAGGAAAGAAATGGATTAATGGAGACAAAAGAAATCTTTAGGAAAAATGAAAATGGGTAAAACTGCAGCACCTTCTCAGTTTAATGGATGGCACTTGGCAAAGCTGCGAGCCCTGATATGATTTAAGCTCCTCTGTTTGAGGCCGCTGCAGAGGTAAAGACAGGATAAAGGGAGAGTGGGAGAGGAAGGAGAAGGGGCAAACAGAGGAAGAGCAAACAGGAAGATGTGCAGGGGTGGGGCGGAAGATAAAAGTGAGGTCAGGTAAGTGGAGAACAAATGACACCAGGAATCCCTCACTGAATTGGGAACGGAAACCAACTTTGGAATAAACTGCTGTGGGAAACTTCCTTAGACATGACTTTGATGTGTGGCAGTGGGAGACAAGGATTGACCTTCGACAAAAACCTATTTATTCATGTTGTCAGAAAACAATTCATTCCCTGCACTACCCCTCCTCTCCAGAAGGAGACATCAGCCATTTTAACCTGCACCACCAGTCTCAGTGGGACTACGCCCACTTCCTGGGACACCTCCTATAAAAGGGGGCCCCCAAGTTGACACTCTTCCTTTGTCCTTCCAAACAAATGCCATGTGTCTGTACATCATTGTAAGTATTGAAATGTCTATGTGTTATGTTTGTTTCATTCATTTTTTTTTCTGATATGACCTCAGTTGACTAATTTAATGTAGGTTGATACTTGATATTAAGTGATACTGACATTCGTTTGTTCTCATCAAGAACCATGGCAACCATCTTTGGAAAAATAAACTTTTCTTTTCTCAATTAAATGTTTCCTGGTGGTGTGTGGCTCCAGTAGAACTCTGTTGTATCCAACATGTTTTTCTACGAGGGTGTGAAAGGGCAATGTTTTCTTTTGTCCCTTTGTTACAAACAGATGCTATGTCCTTGATGGTATTTCAAATTTCTCGATTACATCTTGGTGGCTGGTGGTGGAGTAGCTCATAAAGCCTGAAACCAGATCAATCAGCCATTAAATAATGGCCAACGAGCAGTGAAAACATTACATCTTCACTTTATATGTAAAACTACTGCTGTTTGTCCAAGTGTGTGTTCTGGGATGTGGATGTAGTGACTTCAATTAGTTTATCAGAAGAAATGGAAGAAAAAGGACTCTTCCGGTTCCACCGACTCTCCCTCAGCTATCTGATGTGATCTCTCAGCTTTAAGTAGCCTGAGAACTACAAAGTTTCAGAGTTGTTTCTCAGGGGTCTTCCTCAGTTCTCCTGGAGTCATAGAAGACCTCCTGTTTCAAAGGAGAGGGGTCTTCATATTGACACCACCTGTGTGGGCTGTGCCTGCAGACACTGGTGGGGTCACATCATGAGGTCAAAGCCACTAACTGAAACATCTATAATTGGTTCAAAATGCCTTGTTCAGAGAACGTTTGACATAAAGTGGAGGAGCAGCTCATAGTCTAGATTAGCTAAAGAACTGAGCTTGATAATGTTATTAGTCTAATGCTGCATACGCAGCTAAAGTAGCTCTTGTACTGTATGTTGTGGATTTGTGGTCTGAACCTTCTGGGACGTGATTGTTGGACACGGTTTGAAAAATCTGGTCGGATCAGCCCATCTCCACCGGCTGTGCAGGCCAGCCAGGAAAACTGAGATTTGAAAATTGTCAGGTCTCTGTACTTCTGATGCTTGAGATAGAATATTTGTGATCTGAAGTTCGGTTCCTCTTCTGTTATTATACGTACTTTTAGCTCTACTGTATGTATCAGTTTCTGAGCTGGGGCCTCTGCCTCCATATCCATCCAACCACACCATGGATCGATGCTTTTAAACTCAAGACCGCATTGATTTAAGTCCAGACGAAACATTCCAAGCACAACCTGAAACGTGCAGCTCTGCATTCACAACAGTACAGTTCACACTGCGGCACCTGACTGAGACCGGTTGAGACTTCACCTAAACCACTCTTGTAACCAACCCCGTCTCTGTCCCAGACATATTTTTGTCAGATTGCATCTTATTTAGAAATCCCTTCTAATTTATCTCTACATTCTGAAGACTTGTAGCACCCCCTGAGGGGGCACATGCTTTCACGAGCCTGTAGAGCGAGCCAAAAGTTAGCCATGTTTGTTGGAGCAGAAGGTCTGCAAGCAAGATCAGCAATGGCATGGGGAGAATCCCCTGACAGATGCCGAGCTTCAACAGGACTGTTCAGCCCAGTGCTACTATTGTTCCAACTTTTCAGTTGCACCTGGAATCTTTGGGTCTGGACTGACCTTCAAAGATCCCTCTTTGATCCCGCCATGCTAGAGTGACACACCAGGACAAACCAAGACAACACGTGTTTACTAAGGAGGCCTGGGAGATGTTACACCGGAACATCTGGTGCAAATGAGACACATGTGCCTCAGATGGGTTCAGCCCTCCCAGAGCTGAGGTCAGCAGGACTGGACTTCAGTGGCAGCAGAGGGGAAAGCTCTTTGAGGAAAAGTACTCAGCTCACAGTGGAGCTCTGTGTGGCACACTTTTAGTCGAGGAGAAAATTTAGGCCAGCTGGTGGATCCTTTTTAACACCTCTGCAGTCGTAACTCATCTCAAATTAAGTGTTCTTACCTGAAATGCCCTTTCACTTTACCTAGCCTGTTTATTTTCCTGTTTCTCCCTCTTGCCAGCCTTATCACCCGTGCCGGCGTGCACTTGAGGATTTCAGACAGTGTGCCTCAGCAGCCCGTTTCAGTCCACAGAGCTGCTATTTTGTTGTAACCCTGACTTCAGTTGTGTAGAATTGAGGGCAGCTGGGCTGTTGTGCTTTTGTTGGTGCTCTTGCTTCCAGACTTTGTCCCTATTTGACTCCATTCCAGTGGTATCTTGTTTGGATGGCATCAAATGACCCCCTTTTTTTATTTTTGAAGGTCAGCTGGAAGATGTTAGAATAGATCCCAGGTGTTTGGTATATACATATTAATGCCAATAAAGAGCAATTCACACACTCAAATTAGAACATTACATAGAGAATATTTAGTCACAGCAAAACCACCTCCTCGACCCACATCCTGCCATTCTCATGCATGGCCCCCTCCCCTCCCACCCATCGCCATCAACCCTCGCCAGCACCTGTTTACACAGTGTTTACACACTTCTGTCATATCCCCAAAACACCCTCCAGAAACCGGTGGGGATGAACCCCTCCTGAACCTGACCTCCACGACTGCAATATCTTGTTTTGACGCTTCCCCTGGTCTGTCCCCGGCCACCCAACAGGCACACCACACCCCCACAGCACATGTAGACATCAAAGGACCCTGATGCCCCCCCTGATGTGTGTGGAAGCACATGTCCCCTTTTTTATTTTGTCAACACTACCTGGATAGGATTTCCATCTGTGGTTTATGGGGACACCTATGAAGTTTTGATGGCTCACCCAGTTGCAAGGAAGGCCAGTAAGAGTTTTAGGCATTGATTGGAGGGAGCGAAAGTAATTCACGGTGTAATTTAACACATGGTGAGAAAAGAACAGGAGAGTGCTCTGGGGATTTCTGCTCATCCTGGGTGTCATGCTTTCAACGTAGCTCTATCTCATCTCACTCTGCGTTAACACCTTGCCATGCTGTACACATTTAATTATGCATGATTTACATTTTTATGCCGTGTGGAAGCTTGGCAGTCATTCTGGCAGGTGGGCAGGCCGGAAGCAGCCCAGCTGATTGGGAGATTCGTGGTCCCAAAATTATCAGTCGCTATTGTAAAACAGGTGCAACAGGTGGCACCCTTGTTGGGTTAAATCATTGGCAACTGGATGAGTGCTCGCGTCTCGACACTCATCCGAGAAGCTTCTTCAGTTTTAAACTGACTACTAATACTGCGTTCCACTTTCAGCAGACGTACGAGTCGGTAACTCCCGGTTCTTGTTTCATCAGTAGGTTGAAACACACAAAAATACATTCCTTCACCGTAACAATATTCCCTGTGAGGCGGTTCTGTGTATACGAGTCACTGAAATGAACAATGGCCTTTTAAATAAGCCATCACAGATTGGTCAGATTTGTTGCTAAAAGTTCAAGTGGGATCAATTTGCCCTAATTTGATCATGTAAACAAACTGTTCTGATGTCAGTAATCCACAGTGAGTTATCCATGTGGTCGGAATTATCAATCAGTTGTCACAAAACGGAGATTATGAGGAACTAATTGAGAGACCCGAACGCCGGAAGTTATATACATGCAACGCAAAAGCCAAAAGCTCTGCCATTTATCAAAGGGTGTGAGGCCGTTATCATATGTACTTAGTCATTAGTTGTGCTTGGAGGAATGGTGCTATTATGTGCGGAAAAGCAGACGCAGTTCTAAATATCACTTAGTGCACTGAAAGGAAGCGGTTTCTTCGGGTTAATTAGTAGTCAACCCATTACTTATTATTTGTGCAAACCACAGCAAAAGCTTAATTAACTTTGATTCTCTCTCCTTTGAAATTATTGGCTCAGAGTACTACAGCGGTGCTGACTTAGGGGGTAGGCTGAGGTGTTTGGAGTGGCAGTCGGCCAGTTATTTGCTTTGGACAGTTCCTCTCTAATGAGGCAGTGTGTCGGTCCACGCAAAGACATAAAACACATGCCGATATAATAAGACCACCCGTTGCAAAGATGTCTGATATGTTTTAGAGGACGTCTCTTCTTAGAAGTTTCTAATCTGAACCCATGTCTCCAAATTCCTCTTTTCCTTGACAGATCTCCCTCCTTGCCATCTCCGCTTTGTCCTCCCGCATGCTGCCTTGAACCCTGAGGCTTCTGGCTACTCGCAGCGGCAGGAAAGAGAGCAGTGTCCCAAAGTTAATAACTTTTTAATTTAATTGCTTAAGTTCACTGTGCCCTCAATATGTATTTTCCTCCTTTGCTCATTGTCATTCAATGCTGGCGCTCCAATTTGCCACACTGCTTTCGAGTGAGAGAGCGCGAGAGAGAGGTGGACTCGGGCGTGTGTGGTGGGGAAGGAGAGACACACAACATTTTAATGGTTGACTGAACAAATTAAATTTGCAGCAGCTTTCATCTTATGTGTTGTTATTGAAAAGGAGCTTAGCAAACCTGAACAGGCTCCTCTTTGAAGTAAACCTTTTGCAGAAAACACCTACATGCCATGTTACAGGTGACCTGTTGATTCCAGGTAATTCAATCAGCAATGACACGTGCAATCACTATGCAGAATATGATAATTTATTCGAGGGAAAGACACAGGCGCTGAGAACACCTGTGCATTCGTCTATCAGCACTTATCTTTTCCCTCCAATGTAATTTGATGTCTAAAAATGTGCAATATGTATTTTAAAAGCAGTGTATGAAGTCTGTCACTGAAAGTAAGCTCCCTACGATCTGCAAAGGGATTAAAATGCTATTAAAACAGGCAGAATGCAATTCCTGTTTTAAGCCTCATGAAATATGCATGGCTCTGTGTGAGCCATATGCAGATGAAATGGCACACTGACATGCCATTGAGGGGAGAAGGGATCATTTTATGCTCTGTTGACAATCTGTATGTGAAAAGTGTCACTTTAACCTCTGACAGAAATGCACCAGGAAGAGCCAACTGATAAATGGGATTTTGAGAAATGCAGATTTCAGAAGTGATCTGACGGCTAATGCGTTGTGATTTAATGTGGCGTGTATGGAACAGCACATCGAGGCTTCTTAACACTCAAGACACATCGTCCTCTCAAAAAACATTGACTGGTTTTTGCTCGATGGTCGAAAACAACAACACACGGTGGGCTACAGCCTCTGTTTTACCTCCAGGAATTCATTTTACAGCAGTCCTCCACTTAACTCAATATGCAAAGCAATGTAAATGTAATATTGTCACAAACAAAACCGGAGATTTGGCAGCGTGGCTCATGGCGTTCCTGTCGATGACATCAGCGTTGTTCCACCTGACTAATGGCAATAATAAAAGACTTGTTTAAAGGAGACGTTTTCAGGCTGAGCACCCGTTACTGTTCTGATACTGAAGTTTTGGCTCAAGGGGACAAACAGGACAAGAAAAATGGTTTAATCCATGTCAACTGCGTGGTATTACAGCGCACTCTTCACCTCCTCTGCCTTTGTAAAAATGAGAAAAGGTCAACTCATAACTGCAACGATGAGAGGTTGTATGACTCATCTAAAGCAGGGAAAGGCTGCGATTACCTCGTACTGCAACATAATCACATTCACATTATATTGGTTTGATTCCAGTGTGCAAGAATGGAGTTCATTTTCAAAATGTCCTCTTCTGCCTCATGATACAGTTGTAAAATGCCCCAGGACAGTGTACTTCTCTTCTCTACATTTATACGTCAGTGTCCACATGTGTATGCTGATGATACAGCAAGTAATTGTGCCCCTGGCGGAGGATGCCTTGTGGTGTAGAGATGATAATCTGTCTCTAAACCCCACTTTGTAAATCTGATTTCTGTTTGTCCCTTCACACCTCACCATGAATGTAAGCTGAACAGGAACCAGACAACCAACGTACACTGGTGCGACATTTACTTTTTAATGAGCCTTTCCATTCATGCATCTACTAAAGTTCTCGTCTTCTGTCTTTTTTTTTTTCTTCTCTCATTTCAAACCATAGAGACCGAGCTGCATTCACCAACTGAGGTGTTTACTCTCACGACGGACCTCGACCTAGAAAACAACTAGATAGATTATTGATGCAAGCGGTGACCTATTGATGCTGCCATCCGTCAGCTGCAGTAATTATGATCAATGCATACTGAGAATAAATCAGTGAGAGCAGGTAGGTCGGGGTGTTGGATACGTCCCACTACAACCAGACGTCAGTGCAGGCTTTTGATCCTGTTGCCAGCGCACAGTGAGGACGTTCGTTTTCGGACCTCTTCATACGTTGATATGTAACAGATGTGCTGTTGTGTTGGGTCGTGCAGCAATCAGAAGGTTCCCAGTTTGAATCCCAGCTCCCCCAGCATCCATGTGAACGGCCCTTGGGCCAAACACGGATGCACCTGATGTTGTACAGCAGCGTCTACCAACAGGTGTGAATGTGAATACGGTGGCAGAAATGTACATCTATCGGACAGTGGCTGTGTCCGAAATCGTTCCCTACTCCCTATCACTCACTACGGAGCTCACTATGAGGTTTCGGACACCACTACCAAATTGCTTATCCATTACATAGTGCACTATGTCGGGAGTAGGGAGCAATTTCAGACACAATTAAACATCTCCGCCATCTTGTCTGTGGAATCACTATGTCACCTCGTTTGCATTCTGTCAGCTCTGTTTTTTGTATCAGAGGATGCCTGGCATGTTTATTTTCTTGCTCAACCCATCTGTCCCCTTTAAATAACGTAGAGGGGGAATAAGTGATTTAATAAAAGAGATGGTGCAATTGATCCACTTTTTATTCTAATGGGAGAGCAGATCACAGTCAATTTTGGGCCTTCTCATCCTATTTAACGGGAAATGCTTGGAGGGAGATGTAGAGTGAAAGAGAGAATGTTTGGCAGGTCTGTTGAGAGATTTGCCACCCAATCTATGTTTTCTTGCCTCTTATTGATCCCCACAGCTTTATAATCAAAGGGTTGATGGTCGGGTCGATGGTGCATCTAAAGCCTGCTGAAACACAGCCAACAACACCATTAGTAGTCACATTTTAATGTAAATAAGACCTATGCTCATCTCCCTCGCACACACATATACATGGCGGATGCTGTTGCATGGTCGTGAAAATAAAATAAAATCACAATGTCTGCTGCACCTTTGAAAGTAGTTTTCCAGTTGTTTTCAAACCTCTGAGTGTAGAAACGTTTCCCTCGTATTTTGTGATTGAATCAGCAGTAGTGAACAAAGGCTTCGCTGGAAAAGAAAGCTGCCACAAAGAAGCTCGTTAAACAGACTAATGAAGAGGTAATCATAGTATTTTAACCACGAAACAAAAAAACCACAAGAACTGTGCGGTTTTCATGTAAGTTGTTTTCAATAAAGTGTGCTTTGGTTGTGATAATCAAGATGTTAATAACAGCTGATTTTACTGTTAGATCATTGGAACAAACACTGTATTGAATTGAATTGACCCTCACATGCAGATCAGTTTTTGCCTGCATTATTGCGTTTCAGTTTAAAAACCTGGTGTAACATACACGTAACATATAAAAATACACGTGATCGTAATGCAATATTGATAATAAATCACCACAGAATGGACGTGTATTTTATTGTAGTATTGTCACGTGCTCCTCAGTAAGGACTTGATGTTTTGTGAAGGTGCTTAAGTATATATTTGTATTAATTTACTGCCATTGACTGGCACATACGTGCAAACCTTTTTTTTTTTTTCTTTTGAGACTTTTCCTTCACACTAAGATATGTGATAAATTGATTGATTTTTCCATCGAGCCGGTCAGAGTGTCGTAGACGTCACTAGATAGACGACAGCAGTGATGATCACAGATGTTGACTGAAGGACAGGAAGTCAGGATTGACAGATGTGTGCGTGCTGATGTGTGTGACAGAGCTGGACCGGGGGAGCTGGGGACGAGCTGGAGCCGTGTACACGCGTGGGAATTAAACGCCCCATACACAAAACGTGTGAAGCCTTCTTAAATGTGTCAAAACAAAACCAGGAAGCAGATTGAGTCATGGGGCCAGAATAAGAAAAGCTGGTGTAGTCTGATCCTGGGAAGGAAATTCCCAATGAAAAGTAATTCTAGAATCGATTAGTTCATCACTTGTTCTCTGTTCTTGAGTGCAACCATCTCTAGTTCACTCGTCCCTCCCTTCCTGTCAGTCAATGTCGGGATGATGAAGATACCGTTTGACTTCTACCCTTCATCTAGTTCATAGCTCTCCTTATTCCCACTGCAGAGACTTGTAGGCTCATTGGGTTTGTGTGAGATTGTATTCAGATTTCACTGTTCTCTTTTGTAAGGATAGAATACTCAAAAACAATTTTGTACTACTTGACACAAATGCGTCTTTTGGCCAAACTTTCAATCCAGTTTCTAAAACAGAACGTCCCAACCTGTTGCTATTTTATTTACTCATTTATTTTCCACTGTCTTGACGATCATTTGAAATGCTGTCACACTTTTTTTTTCAGTCAGATTAACTATTTCTCGATTCTTAATTTGTAGTTGTACTTTCTCCATTAAACAGATTTCAGTAAGTTCATTCGTTGCGCCTCGACGTCAAAAGTTCACCTGGAAACAGCCCATTTAGTGTTTATGTGCCTATGTATTACTGGAAAGAATCTTTTTTTTAATCAGATTCATCAGTCATTAATGGGTTTAATGGTATAGTACCTTACCTTTTCTAGTTAAGTAAGTACTATGTCTTTTTATGTGAATGTGAAGTTTATGTTGAACTCTGTTTTACTAGTTTACTAGATGATACTTTACTGTGGAGGAACTAAATTATGTTCGTTCATTTTTATGGAAAGATACAGGACATTCCCTCTGCGTGTATTTGACAATATGAGACAAATACTAATAAACCTCCCTCCTGGCACTCCTGCGACATCAACCGATGATCACCTGTGTCTCAGCAAGTCTTCAAATCATTTGTATTCCCCCTTAATCCCAAATAATCCTTTCATGGTAATGCGTATTATTCTCTGTCTGTGTGTGTGGAATGCACATATAGAAGAACTATAATAACATCCCACAGCTTGATTTGATCCCATCTTGTCACTGAGCAAAAAGAAGAAAAGTTTGTCTAGTCTCTTATTTATGGGAATGAGGGCATTCAGAATCCGTCTTTGTGGCTTTGTATTTGCGTACCGATGGTAGCCCACCACACAACATGTCCAACCCATGGCAATATGGCCGATAATCCAATAGTCACTTTTATTTACGCCCACAGTGGGCGCAGGGGAGCCTCATTTCGCAGCAATGAGGAGAAAATGTCTTTATTCTGCGGCTCAGATCAGCTTATGCTGAAGAGTTGAAGCAGCACTCACCACTCCCGTCGATTCCCTCCATCATTCTCCTCCTTAAATCTAGATCACTCACGAGGGAAGGCTGCCGTTTCTTTCTGTGTGGGGGCGACTGCAGCAAAGCCACCCATTCAAAGAGCCGTGGTTGGGAGGTTTAAAGGAGACGGAGTATGAGAGTGTGTGTGTTTAAGGGTGGGTTTATCGGCAGGCAGATATGTTGCATGTAGCATCTAAGTTAACTCGACTGTATCGCTGTTTTTCCTACAAAAGTGTAGCAAAGATGGAGCAAAGATGCCAGTATAATAAATTTACAATTGTAACGTGGTGGCAGGTACATGATCCATTGTAATAACAATGAGACGTTACAGTTATTTCTATTTCTATTTTGTTTGACAAATGATGTTGGTATAAGCGGGTAGGTGTGCCTTAAACAGTTTTAAGGACAGCACATGGCACCACGTCTACCGTACTTCCCAGTTTGTCTGCGGTGGTTCTCAGTCATCCAGGTCATAGTGTCTTAATGAGTTCATTCGAAGGCAACTGGACGTTCCTTCACTCATCCGAGAAGCTTCTTCAGGTCTGAACTGACAAGTGGAGAAGTGGGGACTTCTGCTAAGTCAGGTTAATGCCCCTTTTCCACTCCACGGTTCAAGCATAACTCAACTCAACTCTACTTGGCTTTTTTTGCATTTCCATTCAGGATAGTGCCCGGTGGCCATTTTTTTGGATATGAAGTATCCTAGCAAGATGCTTCCTAAGATTCTTCTTCTTTCCTGAACTCCATTGTGCTCCATTTTACAGCATTGTCTGAGCCATCGCTGATAAACTTCACCGTGTTTGTGAGCTGAACAACACATCCACAGTCCTCAAATCCTCCTCCTTCCTGTGTAGCTTTTCGGAGACAGTGGGTTTGGTGACACTGCAAGCCCTTCATGCAGTTCTTGTATTCTGGTGATCTGGTAGCTATATTAGGATACTAACTAGAAACTGTGAGACTGAGACAGGAGGTTTATGAAGACACAATGTAGGAAAAAAAAAAGGTTTTGACATGGCAACAGAAAAGTCCATTGTTGTCCAAGGACACGTTTGGTTCTGATACCGATGCACAAGACGAGCTGTGAATCTGTGCGAGAGGCACTTCTCTGTCCTACGACTCCAGCTCAAAGCCCCTCACTTCAATATGTGAGCAACAGACAAGTACAAATATTCAGAATTAATTGACATTTATTACGGAGTCTGAGTCCCACTGTATATAAACAGAATCAGGAGAAAATCAGGGAATAAAAATAACCATGAAGTGAAGGAAGTGTGAAGGACAGCAGAAAACGCATGTTGTAATGTGAATCACATTATAGAAGCGTGACTTCCCTCCGAGACGCAATTTGATTTTGAATGTTTGTTCGCCGTGTGTGTCTGCCAACGTCCTTTTGAGTCATTGCTTCTTCAGCCTGTGGGCTTAAGACCAGTTTGGCAACACTGCCATCCCTTCCGACGGATGCTAACGGATGCAAATAATTCAGAGAAAAACATGGTACATTAATCACATTTCTACGGTAAATCATGAACTATTTCTTCTATTCAGAATATACATGCCAACGTCAACTTAATATACCCACAATCCACCGGGGCTACATCCCTCTAGGGGTTTCTGAGGCAAAACAAATCAGTTTATAAATACAATTTCCAGGCAACAGGTAGCTGATGAGCATGTGTCTGACCAATTTAGAAATTACGCCGTTCCCTGTTGGGTACGTACATCTTTTATATGTGACTCTCTCTCAAGAGGATGCAGTGTTTTGCAGCTCAGCCCTCTGAAGGCTCCATCAATATTAATCAGAGCTAAACATAACATTAAAGGCTTGAAGGCA
>CAAKHB010002626.1:95900-116290 GCA_901007665.1 Aeoliscus strigatus
GGGGAGCGATTCGGAGGGATGGGAGTGTCACATGTGGCTATCATCT
Organism: Aeoliscus strigatus; assembly: GCA_901007665.1. Lineage (NCBI taxonomy): Eukaryota > Metazoa > Chordata > Actinopteri > Syngnathiformes > Centriscidae > Aeoliscus > Aeoliscus strigatus. Next base: position 95,947 of record CAAKHB010002626.1, read on the forward strand.
CCAGTCATACAACGTGCTAACTTTGTTATCAGTGATGTGAAGGGGACCCTTGTGTCTTGGGGGGCTTTCATTAGTCACTAATTTTGCAGCTTTCTAGTGAATCCTGACCATTCCACATGGTCGCACATGAAACTGGGGCAAGGAAACAGCTCAGTGGAACCTAATAGACAACAAAATGAGGCCTCACCTGCAGCAACGGGCTTTGATCAAAGTTGTACGCGCTAGGTCGGCCCTCCAGGGTGGAGAAAGCCACATTTCCCCCAGTGAGAGGGGAGATATCACTGAACTCGTCTGTACACAAAGCAGTCCTCTCATCATCTCCTGGGCGGATGTAATCTTTAGGATCCTTTCTGTAGGTCTTCCTACAAGAGGCGCTGTAGAACTGGTAAGGCAGCCAGGGCCCGTCCACCTCCGTACGTTTGTAGATGGCAAAGCTCTCCGGACGGCTGGTGTAGAACTTCAGTCGAACGTAGGTTATCTCAAAGGCCTTTCCTGTGGAAAACACACAGGAGCTTTGAGTAACATCATTGACAGACTCACTGTTCATAACCAATCTATTGTAGCTACAACAGTCGGGTCAAAGTTGGTTATGTAAGAGACAAATGCTGAGGGGTTAGAACCCTGAAGCAAAAAAAAAACAAAAACAAAAGCCCGACATAATATCATTATGGAGAGAAGGAAAACATTGGAGGATAGACTTAATTTCCCATGCTGTGTGGGGTAAATGAACAGCATTCCTGCAGGAGTAGAAGAATACCCAGGATTATTTTCTCATTATCCAGATCATGATGGGCCCAGCAGTGAAACACGGGTCAAAGAGAAAGGTACAGAAATGTCTCTTTTATTGAATTAACATGCGTTGGGCATGGGCGACAAAACAGGCCAATGAGTGCAGGCACACAAGGGAAACATATGGACTGTAACACCAAATTAATACATATCTGTGTAATATTTGTGGAGGGATCAAAAAGGAGGGATCCACAGACACACACACAAAGACACACATACACATATATACAGTATATACACATGGTGTATTTTTAGTGGTGTGTATGCCATTAGGGGGCACACAGAGATAGAGAACAGAAGGACAAAAATAATTTAACTTTGGAAAAAAAAACAGGTCCCAAGTACAGTTTTTGCATCCAGAACACCAGCACCAAATGAGGCAGATTTTCTTTTGAGTCGAGGATTTTTCATCATAAGATGTAATAGGTGCTACTTTGTGACCCCAAAAAAAAAGAAAAAAAAAAAGGAATCCTGAAGGAAGAACAGGAGGATGTGTCACATCAGCATGTGTTGGATTAAATGTGTGCATTCCTCATTTTATTTGTACCTTAATGCCTGCAAAAGATTTAGTTATTTAATTTAATTTGTATTAACCTGACTGCTGCTGTTTTGTCTGGAGTAATCTGACTTTGCACCCAAAGCAAATAAAGAATCCATGCTCATATTATAATGATGGAATTTCTTTTTTTTTAACGCCACTGACTCTATATCAGGATGTGCCATGAATGCAGACTCTGCTGATTGTTGTGCAGCTTGAAGAGGCACGTATAAAAGTCACATGGAGAGCCAAGTGGGAAGGACCACATAGAAAGTCTTAAACATTCGCTCTCTCTAGGATTCGTTTCTACATCATTAGATACCGAAGCTAAAACCTCGCTGGAAATTCATACAGGGACGCCCTGCACTCGTGCAGCCATTATGACATCTGTTGCTTTGCTCTGTCGAGTCAGAACAAAGCATCTATGTATTTTGTCTCTCCAGCTTTCCCTCTAACGCTATCGTTCCTTTAGGAGCCCGAACGTCATTTAGCTTTCATTTACTCTGCATGAGGTGACCTCAGCCCTGCTGGGACAAAGACAGAAAACAAAAGACTGCGAGATGATGAAACATTGCTTGCATATTCCCCCTGCTGATGGGAGATATTTGTGTGTTCGAAGGCATGATGGTTTGGAACTTCTTTTCTTTCAAGGTGTGCACACTCTTCATTCATTCCTTCGATGCATGCAGCCAACACATTTGCCTCCAGGTCAACTGACGATGAGTTCAACGTGAGGCTGCTCGACTCTGCCGTGACGGCGCTTCATACACGACACGAAAACATCTACAATGTCAGACATTGAACTGCTCTGCTTTTTGTCACAGACGGAGCAGAGCAGAGAGACGGTGCCGGACACGAGCACAGAGACGAAACTCTGCCTGGGTCACACAAAACACACAAACATCTGGACTTCATTAACTGACCACAGTGTATTTTTTTGCACACATGAGCTGTGTTAAATGAGCATGACAGGAGGAATAAAGAACGATTTTTGTTTTGTTCTTATTTCGTTGTTGATCTGGGTCTTTTTAGCATTTATTACTAGTGAGATTTGTTTGACAAAAACAGTAATATGATGAATACACAGAACAGAAGAACGCGTATAGCAACAGACACTAACATAAAAGGGTTCCAAGGCTCCACGTGTCAAATGTCCATGTTTGTGTGTGTGTGTGTGGGGGGGGGGTAGTTGAATTAGGAGAGAAAGTAAATACATAGATAAGTAAATAACAAAGCATGACATGAAGTAAACAATATTATATAACCATAGTGTTGACATGATTACAATTCGTTATGGTATAAAACAGTATTATAAAGAATTATATGGTATAAGATCACAATACAGTATGACGTAAGTTTTTAAAATAACATTATAATACTGTAGCGACCAATCTGAGCCTGGTAGACGTCACATGTTAAAGTCGGTCTCAGTTAGTTTTGAACTCGCTGCAGGAGGCACCAAAAATAGCTGCAGACACCAGGTACAGCCCCAAGTGGAAACGCAAAAACGCTGAGTCAAGTTGGAGCGGCGTCATGGAAAAGGTGCATATGTGACATACTTTTGACGTGACACTAATTTTTTCAATTGAATCTTCAACTGAAATTTCCGGTTAAGTTCAGGCACAAAATCTGTGGGTGAATACACACTTCAGACAGAGTTGTGTGTGCGTGTGTGCTGATGTGAAAGGTTTTACATTGCAGTTAGAAAACGCTGCCTTCTGGGTTGTTACCAGACGGTCAAGTGTTTGGTGAGCACAGATTAAAAAAAAAAAACGGCTTGTACAGAGTCAGTTTATTTCAGAAAATGTAAAGAGAAGAGTTCTCACAGTTGGGACGGCGCAGCATCCTCCCTTGGCTCACTCAGGGGAACTAAAAATTATGACTACGGTTGGAAACTCCAGTAAAACAGCCTTGTGTGACTTTACAGGGCTGGAGGTGCTTTTCTGAACCCGACTTGGTCGCATCACAACTCAAACCAAAGCATTTCATGCTGTGCAGTTATAAAACTATTAAGGCACAGACTACTTTAAGAGTGAAGGCCGGGAGCTGCTGCAAGAATCAGTCTGACCCGTTGTGAGTCATTTCAGCTTAACACAGCTGCTCCCAGACTGAGAGAGGCTGCAGACTCAATATTTACAATGTGTTTACTCCCAGCTCTTATGATCAGCAAATACTCCGAAGAGCAGATTGATCTCCTGAGTCTTGAAGTTTAGAAACCAAAGAGTAGCAGCCTCTTACAGAGAAACGTGTCTCACATCCGAGCTGATTGCCAGTGCCAACTGTGGCAGACTTTCATCGTTGTTTTACTTCGGAGACAGGATGTTGCTTTTCTTTGACTGCCCTGAATGAGAACCAGCTGCAGACATCAGTGTGTAATGTTAGAATGTGTGTGTGTGTGTGTGTGTTTTGAAGTATTTGTGGGAAAAACCTGACCCCAATTCTTTAGCAGCACACTACAGCCGTTTTCGTCTCTGCCCCCCTCCCCTTTTTCTTCACTATATTTTGTTTACTCCCCACGATCAGCCCAGCTTCCCCCTTTTTTTCTTTTCCTCATTTCGCATAGACCATCTCTGACCTGGCTCGAATACGTGTCCCTACATCCTGCCGCTGTGTTTATCATCCCAGCATTGCCCTGTATTCCTTTCAGGGAAACCTTGTTTTGTTTGGAGAGGCAAAAGAAAACAGTAATGTTGAAGACACCCCCTGCTGGCAGCCCAGATGGATCACAGAGCTTTAATTTAACCACAGTGATGCCACACAACATTCTGGGCTATTCAAGTGGAGAAAATTGCCTGTCTTGATTGTGTTATATGTGACAATTGTGCCTTCTTTCCAGAATATTGAGTCCAGGTGGCAAAGGCAAAACACATGTTTGGGAGGCAGCGGGAAAGGGGGCAAAGGTCACTTTGGTCTGAGGGTAGATGGACTTGTGGGTGATGGGAAGACTTAAAGAATAAACATGTCAGCTGACTGATGACTTTAGCTCCAGAGCACAATGAAGCATCATTACCTTCCTGCTGTGGATTGTAGACGGCGAAGCTTCAAAACACACAGCCTGACGTCGACTTCCAGTTGGAAATCAATGTTCTCAATTTGACAGAGACTCTTCCTGCTTTCATGTTAATCAAACTACAGTGTTAGCATTGACATTTTCACCCTGTAGTCAGTGTCACTTGAAGCCACGACACACGACACACACACACACACACACACACACACACACACACACGTCTAAGCACTAAATTGGAGCCACAGCCCTGGTCTAATAAAATATTATATTTTTGGCTTCCTGCTTCAGCATACTGCTCCGTAATCCACAGATTTTGGATTAAAACGAGAAGTAGCAAACACACACACACACACATATATAAGGGGGAATAATTAATTGCCACTATTTCATTAATCTTAAGTGACTAATGTGGTACTGTGTTATGGAATGAAATGACTCGGTTGAGCAGTCAACAAATACTAGCAATAACTTGCATTCAGCTTTGGTAACTGGATACGTCCATCTACAGACCTGCCTGAACATTTATTCTTGAATGTCTGAAAAGCATCTTGGGGTATCTAGAAAACCATTATTATTATTTATTTTATTTTTATTGTTATTTTTATCATTATTACTTTAAGTGCTGTGTGTTCCAACTGCTTAGTATATACACATATTCTGTGCTTACATACTCAGTCCCATGTCCCATGATGCATCTGCATCTCTTCAGAATGCTGATGCATTTAGTAAAGATCACTTTATGACACACGTCTGTGTGTTTCTTGGAATGAGCGGCCATTATGTCCACATTCTCTATTTGGACATTAACCCCCAACACGGTAGGTCTTAAGAACGTCCATGAGAACCACCAACATCTAAGACAGCACTCACTGTAGTAAAGGTTGAATTAGCATAATTTAATGCGACGGCACACTCTAGTCTCTGGTTCTTCAAAAAAAAGGCAGCCAGAATTGGATAAGTTCATCACCTATTTTCCAAGGCTGTCCATGTTCTGACTCAAAGAAAATTGGGTCATTATTCGGTTTTGCTAACAAGGCGAGTCAAATATATCCGTGTGTCCTTCTCAGACATGCCCTTGCGGCTATGTGCTCCCAAGTATTGCAGCTCTAAGCCCAGACTGGGCTGCAGTCTTTTTTTTCACAAGCGCTGCTCAGAGGCACAGCAGAATAATACACACCATCTATTGTTCAGCGGTTTGGTGAAAGATTCATTCATCGATGGGCTGGGAGGAGATCTCATAGAAAAGATGGTTTAAAAAACAGATGACACTTAAATCAACTGACATAAAGAAGACTAACAAGCATTGCTGTGAAATCCCATCGCCAGACGCTTTGCACTTGAAACCATCTGCATTTATTAATCCTGAGACAAATGTTTGCACATTTCTCTATTTCTGTCTGTGACAGATGTGGCTCCCTTCAAAACTTTTCAAGCGCTGTAAAATGAAAAAAAAAAAGGACATTAACCATCCTTGAACGCTGAACCATGAACAAGTCCCTCCCAAGGATTCTGGGCTCAGACTGAACCAATGATGTGCTCTTACCCAGATGGAGGGTGAGGTTAACAGAATTGGGGTGCTGGATTCCGTAGAACATGGACTGGCTCTGCCACCACGTGGGCTCGTCATTCCTGTGGAAGTCTGTCAGGAGGCTGGCATTGTGGCTCAAGTCTGGGTGCGACCAGTCACAGCGGTGGCATGAGCGCGTCGACCCCGTCTGCATGCAAAAGTCCTCTGGCGGGGAACCACACACGTTTGATACCTCCACTGTCTGATTGAAGGCAACATTCTCAAACTTGGGCATGCAACGGTGCACGGCACCGTCCTCGTCATAGCAGGAGTCCATGGCTGCCTGAACAAGAGGGTGGCAGAGCAGATGAAGAGAGAGGAGAAGGGCCAGGAGATGAGAGCTCACCGCACAAAACGTATCCATCTCTACAAGCTGCTGAAATCACATTTACACTTCACATGCAACGTTTCACACTCATGTACTTTGTTGCCAAGATGAAAATACATGAAGACCGTGAGGAGAAGTAATCCCGTCTATGGAAAAAGTCCAGACTGAGGGCTTTGGTCTTTCTGCCCTGCTCTCTGTGAAGTCTCCAACATGTGTTCTCCCTCTGTGGAATGAAGTTTGTGCAGGAACTCCTCTCATCAGGGCCAGAGGAGGGACAGGGATGGGGGCTCGTGGGTGGAAGAGTCCTAGAATACCTCCACCTGCTGGTCGGTAAAAGCAGTGAAGCATCATTAGCCAGTCTAGACTGGGAGTGTCACATCCCACGTTGAGGTTGTTAGCACCTACGGTTTCACCAGCAGCACAGGGGATACGGTGATAAGTGTTTTTTGGCAGCTGGTTCATCGGCATTATGTTAACTGTGACAAATACATAATGTCATGATCAGAAGTAGGGGAGAAGAGGTGTTAAAACCTCACTGAGGCGCTCAGCAGGTGACTCTACCAGTTGAGGTGGGAAACAGGCTTAATTGGTTCGTCATATTTCAGAAGCAGTGAAAGTCAGTTTTGTTAGCTCAGAGCCTAAGCTAACACGTTTTCAGATGAGCCTGTCCATGGCTGTGACTGATCAGTGACCAGATAAATAAAATATAGACATTAAAGTGGGACTCTCGTTCACCCAAATGGTTATTGGCTGTGACCAAGTGATTGTGTGTGTGTGTGTGTGTGTGTGTGAAACAGTTGCTAAATTCTCACTTACGTCAACCATTAAACCACTGACCATATAAAAAACATCAGCTCTAAACAGTGCTCTAGTTATTCTAGAAGAAGAGAACGTGGAAAATAAAGGGAATTACAAGGGGAAAAAAGCATAAAGAGAGAAAATCAATGACAGAAAGAGACACGCAGTGTGGGCACATGCATTCCAATGCTGTGCATTTATGATCCCTCTGGGATTTTCTCCAAAGTCAGTCAGATATCTCCCTGTGATTGCGTCGATTTATCGAGGCTCTATCAGCACTCAGGAAGGGCTGTTGTAAAAGGGACCACATCATATTGCAATGAAATCCTTTGCTGGTTTTAGGTGAGAAGGCCTGGTTCCAATTCTTTTAGCTGTATTAGGATCAGCCATTATGACAAGAGATTTAAAGACGTCTGCTCTCAGAGTTTTAGTCATCTGGTGGCTTTGCCGTTACATCATCTGCACGGCGGTTGAAAATGGATTCATGTTGTGTGTAGAATCAGATGAGTTCAGCCGGTGTGTTAAAGACAGGCAATGTGACACATTCAGCTTCAAAGTCAAACTCTTCCAAAAAGCTAAATTACATGAAGGACGTGAAATCTTTAATTCCCGGCCAGCGTTGGAGATGTCTGAATGAGCTCAGCATTGGGGGCCAGGAGGAATGTCTGCCAAGCACCCAAGAGCCAACTTATTGCCTGGGACCCCCTGCTGGTTTTAACCATTTAGTCAGACTAGTCGGGCTCCTCACTCAGAGCTCCAAAGTGAACTCACCAAAATCACTGCTCTGAATCTGCCCACATTAGCTCTCAACACGTCAAAAAGAGGCTTTAGGGTTTAAAGTAGATACATATTGTAGACTTACTGTTTGAATCAGCATGAAACTGTGAACTTCCTTTTCAGCACAGATGCAACAGCATCGTGACTGATATTTCAGGCAGCTAACCTGTGCATCTGTCTCTGGGGCGCGTGAGAAAACAACGCAGCCATCTGGATGCTTCGCTGCCATTGAAGCCCTGAAGTCGGTCCCACACTGTGCTCTTTCACATGCTTTGCTTTCCCTTCCGCGTCTTCTTCTTCTTCCCTCCGTTCCTCGCATTCTCTGCTCCTCCCCGTGCTTCTCGCCTGGTTCCCATAGCCTCCACCTGCCAGCTCGTCCATTTCCTACTGGAGACTGGTGCAGCTGTCTGTCATGTTGCGCAGCTTGTGTTCACCCGGAGACGTCGGTACGGCCTCCTTTTTATGATGACACAATGTCGTCGCGATGAGTTATGCTTCCAAGCAGTGACTTGATGTCACAGCTGTCAGCGCTTCACTTAGCGATGCACAAGTTGGCTGCCGTATCCCCGCAGGTATCCCCGTTATCTGACGAACTAATGAGCGCTGCTCGACTGTCACATCGTCACCAGCACTTCCTGGCATTACACACACCTTACTCCTCCTGACAGTTTTCTCCCTCTCAACAAAAGTCTGTTATATTTATTTACAATGGCTCTGTTTATTCCATATCTTGCTCACATCGTTGATCCAGTCATAAAAGTAAAATTGCTGCCATGTTTGGTTTGCTGAATATAATAAATGGGATGTGAAATATCCATCTTGATATGCACAAATTGGTGAAATGTTGACACTTTCATATGGCCACTGTTAACCTGTAATTACTTCTTTTCTTAATACTGTGTGACTGTGACTAAAACCTTTTTTTATTTTTCATTTAGTATAGGTTTCGTAATTTTGCTGACACAAGTGATGATAAAAACAAAAACAAGCAAATCAAATCAAATCAAAAACACAACAATATCTCACAAGCCATGATCTGGCAGTTTGGTTGTTCCATGCTCCCTGCCCTGGGCAGCTGTGATAGTTTCAATCTATGCACTTTTCCATACCCCGAGGATATGTTGGGCTGCTGTGACCATCCAGACCTTGATAACTGCAAAGTCATGTTTTGACACTCCCATATTTGTGTCTGGCCACCCCATAAGTATAATCTTGGTGATGTGGGTATCTGTAGCTCTAGAGCCTTCCACAGGTTGCTTTGCTCCAAATCCGTTGTATCAGACTACATTCCCATAGCACATGTAGGTAAGTCCCTATTTAAAATATTCAACCATGTTCCATGGGTGCATTCGTGAAGGTACTGCAATGTGAGGTCTGACATGAAAAAGCAAGAGTTCAGAACATACTTGGCCCATCCTCTACGGAGCAGTCGGGTCCAGCTCGTATACTCTGGTGTTCCAGTTCCACCAGTAGAAGTAGAAGGGAGTATTAGGTCTAGAACGGGGAGGTTTCTTTGTTCTGGGGTGTGGCTCATTGAGTTGGTGGACCAGATAAAGGAAAAGGTGAGTTGATGGGGGTTCAACAGGGTTTTGTGGGGGGGGATAGAGGATTTGTACAGTATATCCTCTGTTCTATGTTCATGGGTGTTATGGTTCTCCTGAATGATATGCAAGGGGCATGCACCTTTATTATTGCTTCAAATGATTTTTTTTATGTCTTTATTCTTTTTTTCCCCATTCTTTATTTCCTTTTCTCTGTGGTTATGTCCCTGTGCATTTTTTTTTTACTGTGGGTCTGCATAGTCACATTGTGTATTGAACATGTAACAGGCATGCTTACCTGTGGTGGTTTAGGAGGTTTGGACAGCCTCTTTCTCCTCTAATTCTTTCAGAGAATGGTATTGGGACTGGGTTGTGTGTGGTTTCGCGGGGGTTTCGCGGGGGTCTCTTTTCCCCTTTCTTTTCTTTTCCTTTCTTCTGCTGTGGCTGTCTTCACCTTATTTTCATCACACATGTTTTTGTTTTTTTTGTTTTTGTTCTGGGTTGTGGGTTTGCCTGCCTGGTCGAATGTATGTTTTGTTTTTTTTTTTGTTCTTTTCTTTTTCCTTTCCTTTTTTTTGTTTGTTTTGGTCGGTATTGTGCAAGTGGAATTCAGCAGGGGGAGTGTAACGGAGTTAAGATGTTGATTCCACTTGTCACAGTGCAGCCAATCATATTCAATTTTATTCCTATATTTTCAATGGCTCTTATGGCTCTCCTCAGCACATAAATAAAGTCGGTGACGTAAACATAACACTAGTATGTGAGGACTGAGACCATGGTAGGTTGTAAACACAAAGCACAGGGTTATACTGCAACGGTGTAAATAATGTAATATCTATCTATCTATCTATCTATCTATCTATCTATCTATCTATCTATCTATCTATCTATCTATCTATCTATCTATCTATCTATCTATCTATCTATCTATCTATCTATCTATCTATCTAACAGATGCCTCTCTCTTAGAATACAAAGAATGAAAGAAATATTGGCATGCAAAGCAAAATTATCCATCATATTCTCTGAGAAATCATCAAAAATTATTGATAATTTTGATATTTTTTGTCGGTGGTGTTTTTATCCTTTCCCCATACTTACTTACAAAACAGAACACACAAATGCTTTTAAACTGTCACAACCAGAAGTCCAGCAGTCTTCCTCCTCCAGGATGATATAAAAAGACAACCGACTTCGGGCTGAGTAAACAAGTGTGGTAAAAATCCTAAAAACAGACCATTAAAAATGAAAGCGGATAAGTTTTTTTGCTGCTATTTTAAGAAATGACCACAGTGTGTGCTTTATAGTGTTGACACAGGCATTTATAGGCTTTTGACTGCTGACGATTGACATGATCCCCTGGATGTGAGGGGACGTCTCAGCTCTGTGCACAGTAGTGCTTGAGCTTTCTTGTCATTTATGTGGCACAATTTCACACATACATTATAAGGCAAAAATCAGAACAATAGCAAGGAAATGTTTTTTTTATTTTAGATGCTCTACTGGCTATCTTTTATTTTTTTATTCAAATTCACAATGTATTAAAAAGGACAATACCAGTCAGTGTGACACTTCAGGAGCCTGTTTTTTATGTGATGTGTCAGGCAACAGTCCCAACAGAGGACAAATTCAATTTTTATCAATTGGAAACATTGTTTACCTACAAACACCACCAGTAATAATTTGGCGCTCACCTTTGTTCAGCGCTGATGTATCGTTAATAGAATCATCACAATGAACGCGAAAGGTGGATGTCCTATCTTTGCCCACTGCTCATAAAATGGATGCATATCATCTAGTAAGCTGAGGAAAGTGTAATTTCACATGTTACCTTTCATTATGTGGTGATTTGTCTGCCTCTGAGGCATAAAGCTGGCAAAAAATAAACAGATCGATCTACAACCTGTTCGTCTAAAGCTTCGTGAGATTTTGTGTCTTCTAAATAATTTACAAGGACCAGAGCTGGACTGGGACTATAACAAAGTATTCAATATTATATTGTGTATGAGGTGTTTTTAAAACTGAAGCCGTACCGTTTTGCGGTCGTGCATACTTTTGAGATTCCCTCTGTTGCTGTAATATCAGACAGTTGTGAGATGTACTGCTGGAAATGTACGTTTTATCCCCTCCTATGTCCACCCACCTGCCTGCAGCTTTTTATTTGCAGCAACTTGGGTTTAGTAATTAGTTGACTGTTGATTAGAAAACAGCTTTAGAAACGGGGAAAAAAGAGATACAACAATTACCCAGTATATAAATCCTCTCCAGTGGCTTCATTAGAATGCCCCACACATCATGCTGTCAAGGTTTACTTTTTGAATTTTGACGTTTTTTTCAACTGCAATTTGCACTTTTAATTTGCATCTCACATAATAGGACACAGTTGCTTTGTGCTTCATTTGGTTTGTAGGAGCAAACAATGTTTTGCTGCAGCTTTGGAAGACAAACACCATCTCTGCAGAACCCCTAAAGATTTTTTTTTTAAAACATGTTTCATTCCTTCCAGCTCCACACTGACATTTTACTGCTCGCCCGACAAGAGAGTATGGCATGAGTGGTGGGAGCTAAGAAATGAAAAATGCAAAATGAGAAAATACCAAACATATTTATTACACAATTGTGTGTGAAATCATATCTGTGTCGTACAAGAGGAACACACAACTAGACGACCAGGGGTTTGACAAGTAGGCTTTATCCACTTACCCCAGGGAGAAGTAAATACTCAATTTATTGAAGTGTGCTGCTCTTTAACACATAAGAGTACTTCTGTAATCATTTTATGGCTTTTGGCAAGGCTGCTTGCAGGTAAATAATGTCTTGCCAGGAAACACTCTAATATATTTTATGCAATTTAAACTAGCATCCACTTTATACACACAATTATATTTCAGATGTACCTCACTAAATATACATATCAAATTGTCCATGTTGTGTTACACTCTTAAATACAAGACACATTTACAGTAAAAAAAAAAAAAAAAAGCTTATTCAAGCAACCAGGCAGTGGACAGTCCAGATTACACCTGTCGTATACATCTATTTTCTGTAACATTTCCCAAGTAGACCCTTCCTGCCCTGAGTACATCCTCTAGCTCCTCCTATCAGTCCCCATCGCTGGGATAACAAGTAAGGTGGTGGCATGAATATTGATCAGTGGGACAAAGGACAAAGCTGGAGGGAAAATTGACACTTAATTCCCAGCTACGGCCAAATACTGCATCATGGGAAGATGCACTTGTAGCACGACTCGACTCTAGCTCTTGTTCATTCCTCCTCCAGAGAGGTTCCACGTGAGGTTCCAAGTGAGCTGAGCCCATACTGAAACAAGAATTCTACCGGCATTTTTTTAATACCGGCCTTAGCGATACAGACGTTTGTCATTCTTCATCTCATGTATGCTCATTTAACATGGCTGATATGCTAAATGTTTGTGTGTTTGGCGGCTGTCAAGCAGCTTTCATCTGTGGTTGTTTCCTGCTCCGTCTCTGTTCTCTTGATTTGTCTGTGACATAAAGCCAAAAACCTAGCATCAATTTCACTATCGCTTCCGCGTCCTACATTGCTTATGTGTCTGTGTTGCGTACAAAACACAGTCACTGCAGTTTCCCGCCGCTGTTGCAGGGATGTCTCCACTCATCTCCAGGAGGTGCTGGATAGTAATGGAAACAACCCAAATAGAGACGAGTCGGGCCGAGTAGGGCCGAACTGTAAAATGGAAAAGTGTCTTGACATGTAGACTGGGCGACCACTCAGTGGATCTGTTTCACCCGTAGATGAATAAGTTAAGGGGGCGGATACTTATACTGTCTTTGCAGATGCAACCTCAGTGGAATGTGACTTTATCTCGCCCACACACACAGTTAGTACACACACTTATTCTTGTTTTATTTTCCCCTCCCTCTCATCTCAGCCTGCATTTCATTCTCATACTGTTTACGTACACACAAACCTGAGGTCCATACTCACAGGCCTTGAGGCGAACGGCGTCTGCTCCATGGAGTTAGTGAGATATCTAGTGGATGCTTTGGTCTTTTAAAAGTCAGTGGATAGAGGGAAAAGGATGCTACAGGCAGCAACACAACGGGCCAGAACGTATGGATGGAGGAGGTAAAGCTGGGTGAGTGTGAACAATAACATTAATAATAAATCAGCTTTATCACTGAACAGGGAATGTGGATGTGTATACAAGGCCACGGAGGAGCTCTGACTAATGTGACACAAGGCTTATATCCCACGTGATGTTTTAGTGTCTTGTACATCTCGGCTGCTTTATGACACAAGTCATATATATATGTATAAAACTACAATAACAAAAACAAAGTGAGAGGGTAATACTCATCGACGACAGCGCCTGAGCACTAAGCCTGGACAGAATAGAGGATTAGGTGTCAACATGCATAAATTAAAGCACTGAAATGACCAAAATGTCTCGTTTACATCTGAGCATTGCAACTTAACAATCATTTCAAAGTAAAAAATGAGGGATTATCACTGGGAAGCATTAGTCCGAGAGCCCCTGGTGTTCCGTTCTCTGTGTTGATATGCACACTCTGTTTGCTGTAGGCATAGTTTATAATCACATTATTGCGGTGGCCATTTGTCAGCTAATGGGTCTTCCTACTGACCTCTGCAAGGCTTATCTCAGTGTTGTGGCTACGATCACTCCCCAGAGCTGCTGGGGTCTCCTGTAGTTATTTTCCTGCTTGTACTACTTCCATTCTCCGATGATATTCATATTTGAGTAATCTTAAGTGTGACTAAGTGATATTATTGCTGTCTGTAAGACAAGACAATGTAAGATTCATTGGTTGAACGTGTAAACCGTCACGTTTGAACCGAAAATAAAACTACTCATGGACATTTTCTTACATGGAGGTAAATGAGTAGATGTTCCTAATGAATATTCTCGTGATTTTTATTTATAAACCTTGCAGGGTATCCTCATTTGCAGTATTACACGCACACACAGCTCTGCCATTAGTGATTCTGTGGAGGAGATTAGGACTTTATGTTAAACATACTCATCTGTGTGCAGCTTATAATGGTCATCCACAGCTTAAAGGGCTCCGTTTTGTGCTCAGCTGTTATGTTCAAAGCAAACAGACCGTATCTGTGTACCTGTCAGCGTATCTCATACAAATACATCCAAAATGTCCCAGAAAAGCAGTTTACTGAAATATGCTTATGTAAATTCAGTCTTATTGCTCATGTTTTAAATTATTGAAATCTGCACACAAAGCAGAGGAATAGACATTAAAATCTATTGGTTAAACGCGTACAAACCCATAAATCACATTCAAAGAACGCTGGGTTTAGAGTTGCTGCCTTGTAAAATCTCTGCCATGGCTCATTTAGGATGCTTTGATGACTCTTACTCAGCCACTCCACAGCGTATTTTGCATTTAATGTGTCACCAAGCGGTGTGTATTAAATAATTAAATAGAATAAAGAATAAAAATGTTCCAATTAATAGGGAAATAATCCTACCAATTGCGTCATTTCTTACTCTCTTTCATTTGCAGCTGTCAGTTTTCAGATTCTGGAAGGAGACAGCGAGGTGTGTGCTCAAAAAGTGTTCAGAAGCACAATGGGGTCCAGCACATACAGGCAATTGCTGTCAAAAATAATAATAGTAAAAAAAGAACGGTTTAAGACTTTTGTTGTGAAATCAATCATGTGCACCAAGCCACGTTCAACAATGTGCGTCAGTATTGTGTCGACTCATGTAGTGTGTAGGTGTTTGAGGTGTTGTAAGCTGCTGCAAACTCTGGGTGAGTGTGTTGAGTAAAGGCATACTTCTGATGATCCAAGCACTTGTGTAGTTTGAATCATTAGAGATGCAGCAGTGGATCATATAACAAAGTCATCCTGAACTCCACTGGAGGGCTGTACATGCACACTTGGGAAAGTATATTTACCTAACATGTAAGACACAGTCTCTCAACAAGTAGAATTCCTTTCATGTGATAGACCTTCTTTTTCCTGCTTGGGCAGTGAAATAAATGCTGAAACAATCTCCGTTTTTAGCCTGCCAACACAGTATTGGGATTGTACTCTTAACTACAAAGTGATGAGTCAACTGATAACGAGGTTGGACTCCCTCAGAAGGAGGCAGAGGATGAAAGGTACTTGAAGCGAGTTGAATCAGACTGTGAGAGTGAAGCACATTTGGAGCATTTGGTGGAGCTGCACAGCAAAAAGTAAACAGGACTGGAGACTTGTATTTTTCTATTGCTGATGTCATTCTTCACATCATGAATAACACAACTTCATCCTGCCATCCTCAGATTACATCTTACTTGTTCTCGTCGGCATGTTCACCAGAATCCGAATGTTTAACTTCAACAACAAATAACAATAGTAAATCTCTGCCAAACCACGACTTGATTGTGTCACACCTGCTGTGACCATCCCGACTTTTTTAACTGCAAAGTCACGTTTTGATACTCCCACTATTTTGTGTTTGGTCCCCCCAGAAAGCACAGTCTTGTTGAGATGGGGCTAAAGTGGTTGTATCAGACTACATCCCCATAACACATGTAGGAAAGTCCCTGCCTTTGTTCCACATTTCCAACAGAGGTTATCAGGTAATAGATCCATCCTAAGGAGTCTAGAGGGGGTAAAGCGGAATCTATGTAGTAACTCATATTGCGTAAAGGTCCCTCCATGATGTTTCTCAGAATCTGGTAATATTCTCTTCCATTCCTCCTTGTTTAATTCACATTCTAAATCCCTTCTGTCAGTCTTGAAACTGCTGAACTGCTTGTGTCACACCTGAATGAAATGACTCTACATTTAAATTATGTTACATATCTCACGTTCAGGCTGGACGCTGGGGAAACTGGTAGCAGTATTTAGCATAGAGACGTGGGGTGAATTAGCCGAAGGTGCATTAGAATACCTAGCAAACCTAAGCTCTTATAAATGCAGCGGCAATTTAATCGGCCTCATGTGAATTAGTCTTTCCACGTATATTCTGCATACATTTACTCCCTTCTCAGAGCAAATAGCTCTAAAAACCTGCAGTCCAATTGTAGGTCAGGTATTTTTATTCAAATGCATGTGGCCTCCATGCAGACCTCATGAGGACTCACCGTATGTATGTATGGCCAAGCGCCATACATTAATTGTATGTCGGGGATTGAGAACTCCATACAGTGCTGCACTTTTGAATACTCCAACTGCTGCAATGTTCAAGTTCAAGACAATTAACTGCCACATGGTCCTGAAATATAGAAGGACAAAAACAGTACATTCCCTGTTTTCTCTCCATGTTTTCATTTGTGAGTGTGAAGGGGTAAAAGAGGACACTCACACCAACACAGGATTAAGACCCTCTATATATCCTCACCCATACTGCTCTTTTCCACGCACCAGGGCTTGAAAGCATATCTTCACTCTTGTGCGGCTTTTCCACAAGTGATCCCAATCCTATCATCTCTCTCTGCCGTACCACCAAGGCGGCTGTCTCCTTTCAACTTGTGTGTGGCAGCCGACAGAAGCGGCGTGGTGTTTGCAGACTTTTATTTAGGTCAGTATGGTCTTGAATTGGCTTGTAGGGGTTTGTGTGTCTTTGTCTCTTATCACATGACTGTTAATGTGAGTTTGTTTGTTGTAGGTGAGTTGGCCGGTATTGTCTTGGATCGGCTTGAGTAGTCTCTTTGACTGTGAGTACAGGACTGTTTAGGTGTTCACTCTTCTTCCTTGCCTCATCCATGAAAGTGGGGGAATGGAGGGAAGTAGAGTACACATATCTCCCTTCCTCTACCTTCCTCATCCGAACTAGCTGCCATATTTAGTCTGTCAAAACGGAACAGAACTGTTCAAGTGAGTTTGTTTGCCGAATCTGCTGGTGTATTTTGTCTTGGTTGCAGATAATGTTGTTTGTGGTTGCACATGGTTGTGGTATGAGGAGCAGTGATGGCTGGCATCAGGGGAGTGACTCTGGCACGCCGGTGATCACTGTCTAGCCTCCTGGAGGTGTCGAGGGACCGACTAGACGAAACACCGTTGAAGGGAGGTTCCCACCTGATGACCTCGGAGACATGTTAACAGCTATCACTGCTCATTGGTCACATGTGTCAAACTCAAGGCCCGCGGGCCAGATGTGGCCCGGCATGTCATTTTATGTGAGCGAAAGCTTAAAAGTTTTGAGTGTCTAAAAATAAATACCAATAAATAAATTAAGAGCGTCCTTTGACCAAAAACTACATTTCGCACAATGTCTTTCGACTACAGTAACCGCGGCAGTGTTTCCACATCCATGCCAACGAGTGGAATAAATAATGATCCCAAAATGACCAGAAAGACAAAAATTGATGCAGACGGAAGACTGTTTCAAGAAAGATGGGAAGGCAAATACTTTTTTGTGCTTCAAGGAGAAAGACCGGTATGTCTTTTGCCGTGTCGGTTGTCAAAGAGTACAATCTGCGTCGACATTTTGACACCAAACACGGAGCTAAGTACGCTAAAGCTAGCCTTCAAGAAAAGCAACAAATTGCCCAAGAATTAAAAGGCAAACTGTGGTCGCAGCAGAGTTTGTTCACGAAATCCACAGCCAAAAACGAGGCCGCAGTGAAAGCTAGCTTCATTGTGGCTGAAGAAATCTCCCACGCTTCCAAGTCTTTTTCAGAGGGAGCGTTTTTGAAGCAGTGCATGTTGAATGTCTGTGAGCAGGTGTGTCCCGACCAATTACAGACTTTTAAAAATGTCAGTTTATCAAGAAACACCATCGCGGACCGAGTGAAGGAACTAGCAGAAAATCAGCTGGCCGAGGAGACACGCAGCTACACAGCTTTTTCATTAGCTGTTGATGAAAGCACAGATGACACGGACACAGCGCAGTTATCAATTTTTATTAGAGGCGTAAAGTCGGACCTCTCTATCACTGAGGAGCTGTTGGATGTGGCTGCAATGCATGGGACCACGACGGGACAAGACATTTTTGATGCGGTGGAGAAGTCCGGAACTAAAAATGTATTGCAGTGGGAAAACTTGGTGGGATTAACTACAGATGGTGCACCGGCAATGTGTGGAGGAAAAGTGGACTTGGTTGGAAACATGAAGGGGAAGATGCAAAAAAATAAACTGTCACACGCCTCTGATAACGTATCATTGCATTATCCATCAAGAAGCTTTGTGTGGGAAGGTGCTGGGGATGGAGGACATTGTGAGCACAGTCATTAGAACAGTGAACCTCATTCGGGCACGTGGCCTGAATCACCGTCAGTTCCAGCAGTTTTTGCTGAAGATGGGCTCGGAACATGGGGATGTGCCGTACCATACAGAAGTGCGGTGGCTGAGTAGGAGAAAAGTCCTCAAGCGATTTTTTTAGCTCAGGGAAGACACTGCTCTTTTTATGCAGAGTAAAGGAAAACTCATGTTTGAACTATCAGATCCAAAGTGGCTGTGTGACTTTGCTGTGTTGTGTGACATAACCGACCATCTCGGCCAGCTGAATTAGAAGCTTCAGGGACGCAAACAAGTCATCACGCAGATGTCCGACACGATCACGGCTTTCCAGCGTAAATTGGACTGATGGATGTGGCAAGTGAAACAGGACAATCTTGTCCACTTTCCTCTTTGTCAGAGCATGTCATCCTCATTTCCCGAGACTTTTTCATGTGCTCAGTTGGCTACCAAACTGAGCTGGTTAAAGACTGAGTTTGATCGGCGCTTCTCTGACTTCAGAGCACAACAGTCTGGCTTTGACATCTTTGCCAATCCTTTCACCACCGATGTCTGCACTGCACCCCAACACCTTCAGATGGAGCTAACTGAGCTTCAAAGCGAGAGTGGCCTGAGAGCAAAGTTCCAGGATGCTGCAATCCAGGACTTTTACCGTCTGCTGCCCCCGTGGTTTGATGCCACAGCTTTGACTTCATGCTGCCCGTGTTCTGTCCATGTTTGGGAGCACCTATCTGTGCGAACAGTTTTTTTCCATAATGAATCTGAACAAAAACAAGCACAGATCACGTCTCACGGATGACAACCTCCATGCTGTTCTATGCATTGCCTCAGCACAGGACCGAAAACCAGACATTGACACACTGGCAACGGGTCTGGTTTTATTTTATGTAGCACAGGTTTCTTGTGTTCACCACAAACTACGTATATATTTATCACTTTGTCTTATCCCTTGTTGTTTTGAATACTAAGAAGATTAACATGCAGTGGGACATACTTCCATTAATGTGGTACTGCAGGAATCATTACTACAGTTTTCCTGATTCTAAAACATGTTATTGTGGTTTTCCTTCAAATGCGAAATGATCTGAATATTAACATAATTTATGAAGAGATGACATAAAAGAACACACATGCTGTACCTTTTGTACAGAGTGTTGAGGCACAGGAACGGTGATATTTCACTGACTGGGCCGCTCCGTTATACAGTAACTAAATGTCGATGATAATGTAAGAAGTACTCTGTGGATACAATGAGGTAGTTGTTCAGTTAAACTGCCACAGAACTTGTTCTGCTCAGATCTGACGTTCTAGTATTAATAAAAGAAAATAATACTAAAAAAAAACTTTCAGGCGTGACATGAACACATAAACTCACTCCGGACCAAAAGTCAAGATGCTACATGATGAAATTAAATTTGTTAGTTCCAAAACGGTGCCCTGTGCCCTCTGTCTTCTTTGTGATTAATTGCCACTTTTATTTGTGTGATGTGTTCATGTTCATTTTTATTCTGTATTACACACGCACAGCAAATTGGCCTTTGGGGGGATGAGTGAGGTAATGACGGAACAGCCTCTGCCTTCCTCTTAGTGTACTTCTCCTCCGACTGTCACCTTTAATGTATTCATTCCCTCCACGTTTTCTTTCCGTCCTCTCTCTTCTTCTTCAATTCTCTCCTGTCATCTCCTGCTGAAGCCCCTGACTGCTTCTCTGCTTTCAGGTGTTCAGATAAAAGTGAAGATATTCTTTAGACTGCTTGCCTCTGCTTTTCTCGTTCTTCAGGAGACCCCCCCCCCCCCCCCCGTCTCC
>CAAKHB010002627.1:8120-19714 GCA_901007665.1 Aeoliscus strigatus
TGTGTGTGTGTGTGTGTGTGTGTGTGTGTGTGTGTGTGTGTGTGTGTGTGTGTGTGTGTGTGTGTGTGTGTCTGTGTGTGTGTGTGTGTCTGTGTGAACCAGATGCTGCTGGGTCAGCGGCAGCAGGTGTGTGACACTCTGAAGATGTCTCTGGAGGACGTGGAGCTCAGCATGGGAATGTCCACTGACTTTGAACACGCCGTGAGTGAAACTAACGCACGTGTACCAGGACACAAACATACACACACGTATGAGGTACAAGTACACACACATACAAGGTACTGACACACACACACGTATGAGGTACAAGTACACACACATACAAGGTACTGACACACACACACACACATACGTACGTGGTACAAATATACACAAATACAAGGTACTGACAGCCACACACACACACACGTACAAGGTACAAGTACACACACATACAAAGTACTGACACACACGTACAAGGTGCAAATATACACACATACAAGGTGCTGACACACACAGGTACGAGGTACAAGTACACACCCATACAAGGTACTGACACACACACACGTACGAGGTGCAAATATACACACATACAAGGTAGAGACACACACACGGGTACGAGGTACAGGTACACATACACGTACACATACATACGTTTTTTATTTTTGCGAAAACTGATTTCAGGTGTAAATACCTCTCTACACACACCACACACATACACAGACTAGCACACTAACACACACACACCTGAGCACACTAACCTACACACTAGCACACATTGACGCACACACTAGCACACTGACGCACACACTAGCACACACACACACACTGACAAGGGGAACAGACCATCTGACCCTGCGCCCTGATGTCGGTGTGCAGATCGAGGTCGGCGCCACCAACGTGCGTGTGGGCAGCATCATCTTCGGGAACAGGGAGTATCCCAACAGCGCAGCCACCACTCCCGTTCCCAGTCCGGCTCCCAGTCCGGCTCCCAGTCCGGCTCCCAGCCCGGCTCCCAGTCCGGAGAAAACCTCCAAGCCCGTGTCGGAGCAGGCGGCCAAGAAGATGCAGCACCTGACGGTGTCTGAACGCTGAGGAGCTCCGACGTCGGCCGTTCAGCTCCACAGTAGTTGTGCGTTTTTTAACGGTAGCGTGTGACCGGTGGTTCCGCTAACGGCTCCGGACCACGCGAGTACGGATGAGACCGGCCGTCTGCTGGAAAAGGATGAGGATGTTTTCTACCTGTGTGTCCGTCCCACCGTAAACGTGTTCTGACGTGTTTTTGTCCCGAGAGGAACTGCAGTACTACAGTACTACAGTTCGCTGCTGCAGTACTGTACTACTACAGTATTACAGTACCATAGTACTACACTGCTGCAGTACTACAGTACTAGTGTGTACCACTCGCTGTACAGATGAAACAAAGACTTGATTTATTAAATCTTTGATCCCTTTACGGCACTTCTTTGTGTGTGTGTGTGTGTGTGTGTGTTGATCCATGTGGTTGGTTTGTGTGTGTGTGTGTGTGTGTTGATCCATGTGGTTGGTTTGTGTGTGTGTGTGTTGATCCATGTGGTTGGTTTGTGTGTGTGTGTGTGTGTGTTGTAAACTTGTTGAAACTTGTTTCTTCATCCGTCCTGACACTGTCCAACCACCAGGGGGCCGTTGCATTAAAGCAGGATTCCGACATCCAGGATAAATGGCTGAGTTCAACCAATGGTAAACGGCATCCAGGCTCAGCTGGTGGACAAAGACCGACCAGGATGAGCAGACATGGATTCATCAAGCCGGTCAAACCAATCCTGGGTCAGCGTACTTCTCCCCATCGGAGGTGGAAATAGTCGTGGACATGACGTTAAGAATCCAGGGTGGAACCTCCTACCTCCAGTGTTGAAGACACTGACGTCCTAGCTATGTTGGTGCAGGTCGGACAGACACATCGTCGAGCCCGTCAGGTGGGCCCTGACTCTCATCGTCGTTTCCATGACGTTGCAGAAGCCCCCCCCCCAACATCTGCCTAGCTATTTTACTTTGGAGACCAGTTCGGGTCGGTCCTCTTCAGCCAGCCACCACGTTGCCTTCATGGTGTAGACCACATCTTGACCACAAGATGTCATGGTTTGTTGACATCAACGTCCACCGGCCGGACTTCTTTTCTCCACCCTCGCTGTTCAGCTTCGGAGGCGAGCTCTGCATACCGGAGCGTTTTGATTCAGATGTTTCCTCCACTGCACCCTCCCAAGGGACTGTGAGTTCAACAAGGTACACGACGTGCTGGGAGTTGGCCCACAGGAGGTCAGGCCGTCAGTTTGTTCTCTCTGGTGGAACGATGACTTTCTCCAGCTGTGGGCCTTGATGGCTCACAAGCTCCCAGTCAGGATGTGTCTGAGTGTAGCTGGTGTTGAACCCAGCCATTGGTTCACACACTAGTACTGTAGTACATCTTGGGGGTAGGAAGGACATCACAGGTTGCTGGAGGTAGGAAAGCCATCCTAGATACTTCCCCCATGATCTTCCATTTCTCCACCCCTTCCATCTCGTCCACTTGGCCCTGTTCAGCAGAGGATGACTTGTTCCAGGAAGATTATCTGATGATTGCAACACCATCACCCCCCGACGCAATAAATCATGAATCACTAGAGAAGAATATAAACATCATCAACTAGAACAACGGGATGTTGGACGGAAGCTTGGAGAAGGAGATCTGGATGAAAAGTTCAAACTGCTGAGTCAGCGTGAAGAAAGAAAACAAACTTCAAACAAAGAAACTCACTGGAAGCTGAGGAATCAGGAATTGGAACAGTTTAATTTAAATATGTTCACACTGGATGTGACCTCATTCAGTAACTTCACACAGACATTTCTGCCTAATTTCACTACTTGGACTTCATCACTGCGGAACGTCCTGTGTTTTCAGAAACAGGAAGTAGAGCAGTGACGGGACGACGTATTTGGACTGATCCACCTGTGTCTTCCTGAGTGCAGCGTCTCATCGGACGGTTCCGCTGTTTCCCGCGGTGACGCGCTGTCCGTCGGTGAGACGACTGCGGGTCAGTGAGGAGGAACAAAGATGACAGGAGCCTCTGGGAGCTGCGTCGGACCTTCGCTGACAGTCCAATCTGTCCTGTCTCACATTACACCAGCTTCTTGGCCTCAAAGAAGCTTTTGAGATGCTTCATCTGCCAGATGCCTGTGACGATGAGGATGAGCGTCTGAGCGATGGACCACCACAGGACGCGCTGGTTGGTGCTCTCGCTGGTCATACGAAAGCGCTCCTCACGATACTGCGGAGGACAGGAGACACATGGAGTCCACACGGTGACACGGTGACCGCCGGCGGCGTCTGGCTGCGGCTGCACTCACCCGCTGGTAGTTCTGCTCCTTCTGGATCTGCTCCACCTGGTCCAGAAGCTGTCGAGCTCGCAGCTGCAGCTCCGTGAGTTTGTCCTTTGCTGCGATCTCAGGGTAGTTGTTGGTGTGTTCCCCGACCTGAATGTCCAGATGAACTCTCTGCAAAGTTCAAAACCAACAGGCCTGAATCACTAGAATCTGTTCAGAGAGACGATTTGTTCAAAAGACTCCAATCGTTCACTGACCACGCACAAGACTTTAATCTTTAAATAATAACAACATTTAACATGAAATAATTAAACGAATCCACTGTTTCGGTCATGTGATTTATTTTTGGATTTATCTATTTCATGTTGTGCTGTGAACTGTATATAATGTATTTTAGATCGTGTTTTGCCTCATAATGTAATGTCATCAACTACGTTTACACCTTTATGTTCAGATACAGTTTTTGTTTTCTGTGAGTGAGTCATGCCAGTCGACTCGTTTGATGAATCGGATTCGCCCGGGGCAGTTCCCTGCCGCGCTGGGCTCAACTGTGAAATGAGCGACTCTTTTTCAGTCAGTGATTACATTTGTTCACTTAAAGGACTTCTTACAAATGAATCGTTTGTGAATGGAATACCACTACTAGAGCTACTGCTCATCATCATCATTGTAATTCTACCACGTGATGATGATTGATTGAGCAGCAACAGCAGGAGAAGACGACCCAGCAGAAGTGGTTGAACCCAGCCTAGAAATCTAGTCGCCCCCTAGTGGTAGCAAATTGAACCTACAGCCAGGGTTCAGTCTAGAAAGATATTGTTTCAAGCTGCAATATCTAAACTCCGGTCCAGCCAATCACGTCGTGGATAGAGTCGGTGAGCGGGCTTAATACTGACGACGGGTTTGCAACCGTACATGAAAAGAAGATGGCTACTGCTGATGGCTCTTCCCTCTCTTTGGACTCTCTTACGTCACTTTGGCTACGTCAATTTCTTTGCTTGTCCTATTGCGCGCCCTGACAGTTGTGTGTGCCCAGACTAAACATCTTGATGTACGTCTGGTTGGCCAGGCTCGGTCTTAAAAGAATAAGAAGAAGAAGTGGCTGCGACAGAAGAAGACATGGCGGCAGGCAGGTGGTGTGGAGCTGATGTCAGCTCGTCAGTCATGGCTGAAACAAACTCTGTCAGCTGGTCTCTCACCAGTTTCCCTCCAGCAAACAGCGCCATCTTGGTGGAGTTGGAGTGCAGACAGATCTGATGTTCTCCAGGAGTGTGAGATGTGAAGGTGAAGCGGCCGTCGGACCCATACTGACGAGAGAGGATGATCTAGAAGAGGCAAAACATTTGATCATGTGGGCGGTTTCAGAGCTGCTACTTCTTCTTCTCGTTCTCCGTCTGTCGCTCACCTTTGTATCTGGATCCTTGATCTCTACGTGCATCCCAAGGCCGGGAGTGGATGGGAGGAAGGAACTGGTCTGTTTGTCCCATAGCTGAGTTCTGTACTTTCCTGTGAGGACGAGACAAACAGATGAATCAGCAGTCACTAAGAAGACTGGAACACATTTCAGACAACTTCTAGTAACATACAGTCTATGAACGCATCATTCTGTACCCACAGCTGTGGAAACCTGCATTTCCTGCCATGTTTGCTACAATAACTGCTACAGGAGACTGAATTTTTGATGATTTTATTTGTATTATAATCATTGTTGGCATATGCAATCAAACCAGGTTTCACGGGCAAAGACAGGTGAGGTATAGGAGCTTATATCTGCAGTATGACTCAAACCGGTTTGGTGTTTGTGAGCGTCAGTGAACGCTGCACCTGTCTGACGCCAGCTGTTAGCGCAAAGTGCTAATACCCTGTTCTTATTTGTCCTTTGGTATGTTTGTAATAATAAATACATGTATACAATATGTAATTAAAAAATAATAAAGGAGAAAAAGGTGCCAGCTAGCTAGCTCTGCTAAGCTAACTATGCTTACCGATGACCATGGTTTCGTCCGGAATTTCCTCAATGAAGCATTTCTTCTCTGTCTCTCCGATGTGGAAATAAAGTCCGTAACTTGGATAAATCCAAGCTAACAGCAAAATACATCCTGCGGCAGGAACAGACATCATCACGACGCCTATTTCGCTCAGCGCACATCCGGGAACGGACGCTTCTGCCCGGCGACGTTTCGACGTCGCCAGCCACTGCGGAAGCAGGAAGGGGGAATTCCAAAATTAAGTTTTACCCCGGGTGTAGTCTGTCAGGCAGTGTTCAGAAAGTATCAGATTCATACTCGTAAAGAAATCGTTAACATACAGATTTACGGAAGAGGATTGGGGCCTCACATAATAGTAAAAAAAAAACTTTAAAACGTGTAAAATTTAACACAAAAAACTGTGATCTGTTATTAGCCAGAAATCAGAGATTAATATAAATGTGTAAATAATAATAACAAATCATATAAATATTAAATCAAATTCGCATGTTGCTCTCATTCCTCTCATGCTCTCATTTTTATTTGCATGTGGCCCTAATCCTCTTATGTGTAGATTATTCCTATCCTTGCAGTTGATTTTCTTCACTTTTAGAACAAATATCAAGTCAATGAATATAAAAATAAATAGGATTTGTACGTATATGGTGGGTTGAACAGTGAAATAGCCACTATAATACTTGCATATCGTATCAGCCTATTGTTCATTCAACAGCAGAGATTGAAATGAGTGAGCAGAATTTACAGGACGTGCTGTTTCGCCTGAGAGGCAATAATAGGGGTAAAATAATTCCTTTTATAACTGAGGAAGCTGCGGGCGCTAACAACATTGGCTTCTGCTTTGACACAAAAACTCGTCCTGTATTAAACACGCACAGTAAGGATACTCTTGGAAAGTAGGAATTGACGTTTTTCATGTGGAAATACGGTGCTCTAAAGTAGACTTATCTGGATGTCAGTAAACAAACTGCCTCCAGTCACGGAGCCGCTGGTTTCCAATTAGCTTACATGCTATGCTATTAACTAACTAGCTTAGCTTAGGCTGAGGAGCTCCGCTCAGTCTGCGGTTGCATGTGGCAGCTTCTACATTACAGGTTCTGTCTGCCGACCGTTCCACCAAATATCACCGAGAACCAGAAGAGAAAGCCGATTTTTATTTTTCATTTTGGAAAAAAAAAGTTTTAATCGCGTGTCACAGCCGGAAGAGAAACGTCGTTCCCACTGTAATAAATGTGAGTTGCTGTGTTTAACGTGGAAAGGATCATTTTACTTGCGTGTCAAAAATATGTCCAATACGTGTCTCATGCTGCTGTACAGGGGATGACGTAATGTTTTCTTACTCTCTTCACCTGTTATGGCACACACATATATATACATCTATCTGTCGGCCCGGCGGATGGATTCGGTGATGTGGCTGTGATTAGCCCGACAGTCTTGAGACCGCTGTGATATACATGTTATTACACATGAATAAGAGAGGTGTGTGTGTGTGTGCAGAGGGATGGTGCAGCCCCAGCCTGATGGCCCGATGCAGTGGGAGATGTCAGGAGAGGAGAGCGGAGGGGCCCTCAGGGTTCCACCTGAGCTGGCTTCTAATGAAGTGGTGACCAGGTTGCTAGGCGACAACCAGCAGCTCAGAGGTAAGATGATTTCATTGTAACCCCAGAATATCAGCATCAACTGGTAATCAACAGCTCATTTTGACAGATTATATATTGATTGATGATGAGTTTTGTTGTTATTATATGTACACATTCAAGAAAAGTGTCATTCTAAAATGCTTTTTCACCGGTTTATCGTGAACACGTAGATGAAACTCATGAATAATAGATGAAACACTCCCTTACATTATTTCATGTGACTCATAGAAAAACGTTCCAGGTGTGAATGACGGTGTGTTCCACTTGCAACGGATGTGTGAGTCAGTTACTCAGTGACTTACAAATGAAAACAGAGTTGTTTATGTTCCAGTTTCATCATAACATAACAACACGTCGTTGTTCTAGTTGTTAGTGTGTAATAGCACATTGTGTGGCATTTCACGCACAACTACAGTGTAACAACATTCACTGACAACAAATAAAATTGTTGTTCGTGTACGAGTCATTGAAATGGAACAAAAGTCCTACGTGATACAAAAACAGTTTGAAAACAGGTTAGACTGACAAATAATCAATCAAATCAAACTTCATTAAAAACATTAAAAACATAACACAAAGTTCTTTACAATAGAAAAACATACACCATAAATACATCACATAAAAAATCTAGTGCTGTCAGGCGATTAAAAAAATTAATCGAATGAATTACAGGATGTAGTAATTAATTAATCGAATTAATCGCATTTTAACGTCATATCTGCTAAAGGTCTCGTGATAAAGAATGTGATTTCTAGGATATAAAAAAATTGTAATGCGTGACTAATCAATTGAATACAGTAAGAAGAGAAGGTTTGAAATCCAATTTGTTAGTGGTGAACTGTGCTTCATAAATGAAATCCAAAAGTAAAGGTCAAGCACATCCACAAACCAGTTAGGCCAGGTGCATTGATCAAAAATGTAATACAAATACAGCAATACAGTTAAGTAAATACAATTCTGAAATTGTCCTGCAATCAGCAGCAACCCACTTTGCAATTGTATTTGTCAATTTTTTTGTTGTGGATTTGCTCATTCGTTTCCCAAATTCAGCTTGCGTGGGTTGGCGGAGCGAGCGAGCCGCACTCGCAACAGAGGAACTTGCCTAAACATGTTTTGCGTTAAAATGGTACGTCAGGCTGGAGTTGCTCCGGTGGTAAGAGAACTCCTTTTTGCAAAAAACTACAAATCACAAATCATTATTTATTGTCCCGTCTCTGTTCTTTTTGTAAATAAACTTGTCGTTCAGCGGCCCTACTGAAGACGCAGTTACCTCATCCTCCTGAGTTTTGTCCATGTCTGTTATTGTTGCCCACTGCTGTGTCAATTTGCTGGCGCAGGTGACGTAGCACGGCCGAGAAGGCTACGGGTCCTTCAATGGGCCAAAATTCAAATGCGCAAGCATTGGCTCGCCACCGTTGATACTCATAATTAATTGCGTTAATTTTTTAACGCGTTAAGTTGTGGCGTAATTAATTAATCGAATTAACACACACGCAAGGACAGTCTACACCGTGGGTTTTGGAACCACCTGCCAAAGGACTTCAGGATCTGCAAAAATCGATATGATAAATGCAGGTCAGACAAATAAGGTGGCCCAATACCGTTGAGACATTTAAACACTAATAAAAGAATCTTCAAATTGATCCTGAAACAGGCGGGGAGCCAATGCAGTGATCTTAAAAACAGTGTAATGTGCTCCTGCCCTTTGGTTTTTTGTCAGCACATGAACGGCTCAGTTCTGAAGTAGTTGTACATCCGAGATCTCAAGGTCTTTTTGAGAAGACCAGAGAGAGAAACAGGTGAACTCCAGCTCTGTTCTTACGATGATAAAAACCTAAAAGTTCAACATCGTTGTTGCATTTTTTAATGTGTGGAATAAAAGTGAACTCAGAATCGAAAATGACGCCCTGATTTTTAACACATTGTGAGGGTTTAAAATCTGGTAGTTTAGATAAAAGTTTCTCTGTCTTGTTTTCAGCACCCATAACGAAAACCTCTGTTATGTCCTGATTGAGCTGTAGGAAATTCTCTGCCATGCATGACTTCATAGATAGATAAAATACAGTTAAGAAGGATGTTGATTGGCCCTTCCCCCAGGGGGAAGCATGTATAGATTAGAAATAACTGGACCTAAGATTGACCCTTGGGGCACCCCACACCTTATTTTGTGTGTTGTACTGAGCTACTGAAGGCATCTTGGATTCTCAACTCAGGTCCTGTGATTAGAACCTAATCAGATTTCTCTGGTTAGGACAATGTTCCATTTGTCATCAGAAAACAGCTTGAATTCCGACTCAAACTGCAAGCGGAACACACTGTTAACCTCGCAGCACTCCTGTTCTTTTGTCCTGCAGAGGCCTTAAGGCGCAGTAACCTGGCCTTGCGTCAGCGCTGTGATGAAATGGAGGGATGGCAGCGAAGGACAAGGGAGGAAAGAGAGTTTCTCAGCTGTCGTTTCCAGGAGGCCAGGTCCCTGGTGGAGAGGCTGGCGCAGGAGAACCACTCCTTACAGGGCCAGGTGAACGGACCGGCCTCCTTATCCAACCACTGCTGCAGCTCCAGCCAGACAGACGGCCCCTTCCCAGCCAGGAACGGACCTCTGGATGGACCGCAGGTTGGTTCTTTCTCACATCTCCATCTTAATGCTACATCCCTCACCCCAGCTTCACACTGGAAGCGTCTGCAGCTCCACTCCCTTCACACCGTGGTCTCAGTTCACACCGGTAGCGTGTCAGAAGCAATGCGTGAGACTACGAGGTCGCACGAGAATCAGCAAACTGCGTGTATAGAATACACCCTGTATACATGGATGTAGGGACGAGAGCCAGAGTCCACGTGGTGTTTTACTTCGCCCAGAGAAATGCAATTTTCTTAGAATGTTTCTTATTTCTAGTCATAAAATCTTGTTACACATACAATAATACACCTCACCTGAAAAAGTAACTTTTCAATTTTCACTTCACGCAAATTTTCACTTGAAATAAAGCAGAAAAATCTGCCAGTGGAACAAGATTTATATCCTTGTAATAAGAAAAAAAACCTCTGCTCCACTGGCAGATTTTTTTTGCAAAATTAGCATGAACGACTGAAAGCTGGTCCTTTTTCCTTTAATGTGTCTTATTTTAAGTGTAAAGAGTTTTTTACTTGGAATTAGACTCATTTTCATAGTAAGATTTGTGCTTTTTGTGTGGTGCTTTATTTTTGAAATCGGACCAGATTTGCTGTGTGTCATCATGTGTGACCTCCAGCCTGGGTGATTTGCTCTGTGGAAATTGGCTGGCGGGATGGCTGGCGGGATGGCTTGCGAGGCTCGCCCCAGAGATGAGTCAGAAACGCACCGCAGCAGCACTGCCGGTGTGAACACACCGATTGTAGAGCCGCGGTTAAAACTCCCCTGGTGTGGAACAATACATGATGATCGTATCTTTTGTCTTATCACAATTATCACAACAAAGATTTGTACCTGATCCAATGTGAGACGTTTCCAGTGGACACATGAGGGTCTCTGTGTCTTTCAGACTCTGAATCAGCGTGAGAAGAAGAGGGTGGAAGAGAGCGATCAGCACACACAGACAACGCCCCCCCGCAGCCTGGTGAGCAGTGTGTTTGCAGCGGCTGTCGACCCGCTGGCGTCCTATGTCTCACTGTGCTTCTTGTGCCTCCTGTCTCAGCCTGCAGAGGGTGCTAACGACTCCCTGCAGCTGCTGAAGAGCCACAAGGAGAAGCTGGAGGAAGGAATCCGAGAGCTGAAGAGGAAGAATGAAGAGCTGGAGAGGGACAAAGACGAGGGGGAGAAGGAGAGAGAGCGAATGCGGCGCTGCATTGACCAACTGCGGGGTAAACTGGTGCAGGCGCAGGTACGTCGGTCTGATCACTATCCATCACTGCGTTTACACGTGGCGAGCTAGTTTCCCTCTGGTTTTCAGTTGTAAATGAAGGGCACAAACGAAGGGAAACGTCTCTGTTCTTCATGTAATCATGTACGTACATGTGAACGTGTAAATCTGATCCAAAGCTTCACACTCCACTGTGTCGCCTCCATACTGAACAAACAGAGTCCTCATGTTGTCTCATTCCTCCATGAGGGCTTTGCAGCTAATGTCAGGAACACAGACGTGTGACGTATCAAAGCCAGACGTCAGCTTCAGGTTGAAGGAGAGCTCATGAACCGTCCAATCACATTTGTTGTCGTCCGTGTAGTTACGTTTCTGTAGAGGTGACGTCAGGAGCACAAATCAGGCTTGATTTGACAACACTGTAAACTCTTCATGTATGACACACGTGTGTGAGAGCTCCTGTGAATGTCTCTGACAGGCCGGCAGCGGTGCAGAGGAGCTGGTCCCTCATCGCTCGGAGGCGCAGCACTCCTCTGACTGGTACGACCAACTGACACTAACGCTGACAGTCACGCTGTGACTCACTGTTAGCTTCTGTGCTCGGGGCTGCTAGCTAACGAGTCTGAAAACCGTCGTGGTGTGTGCGATAAAGAGATGAGCATGTTTTTGTTTTGGTGGTTTCCTCGCTTAGTAAAACACGTACTTACTCTTGAGATTTCTCTTCCTCCTGTTTCTTTGTGTCTCCAGCTCTAGCCTGGCTAAACTCACAGAGCAGCTTCAGGCCACACAGGGCAGGTGAGCCCACAGCTCTGTGT
>CAAKHB010002627.1:19836-35291 GCA_901007665.1 Aeoliscus strigatus
CTGCCTTCCTCTACATCGCTGTGGTGCTGTCACTGCTGCCACTGCTGCCTCCTGCCTGCGTTCTTTTGCTTTTTTTTGTTTTGTTTAGTTTTTCTTTTGTTTTGCTGTAGTTGTGAAGCTGGCAGACAGCTTTCACATCACTGCTGTGAAAAAGGGACAGTATGTATCACCATTCAAATTTGAATTTGAAAATTTTGACACTAGTCAACTGAGAGCAGTTCTTGAAATACTTGGAAATTGAAAGCTTTTCCACATTTATGCACTTCCGTTCAAAAGTTTGGGGTCACTTAGAAATGTCCTCCTTTGTTCAATGAAGATAATGTTAAATGAATCCGACTTGTCTAGACATGTGGTAAATGACTATTCTAGCAGGGAACATCTTATTTTAATGAATTAATGTACATCCATCTACAGAGGCCATTTCCACCAACCATCACTCCTGTGTGCTAATGCTACATTTTGTTAGCTAATGATGTTAAAAGGTGGATGGTGATTAGAAAACCTTTGTGCAGTTATGTTTGCACACATGAAAACTGTTGATTAGAGAAACTACAAAACTGGAATTGTCTGGATGACCCCAAACTTTCGAACAGTAGTGTCCTTTTTTTAGAAATATTATTTTTTATTTTTTTAAATAAATGTAAGTCAGATTTTCTGGAAAAATCTTTTCATGTTCCGATGTTTATAGTATATATTTAACTTAAGTATAATAAGAAAAATAAATGAATTCAATTTCTAGAGCCAGTGCGTGAGAGAGATGGAAGTGATCAAATATGGTTTCTTGCCCTATAAAGGGTTAAAGGTATTTTCATTCATCTTTGCCATTAAAAAGGTGATAAAACAGCAGAAAATGTAGAAGATAGTATGACATTCAATGCATTTTTGTGTCCTAAGAACTAAATAGAAAGATTTAATAGAAATCTGTCAGCAGTGTTTTCTCTCACTGATGTCTCTCATCCTTTCTCCGCTCAGCTGTACTTTTACAGCAAACACTGATCTGCCAGCTTCAGCTTCAGCTTCAGCAATATCAGACAGAAACTGAAACTGTTATGGTGTCATATACACTGCACAGAATTATACAGCCTGTGCACATAGTGTCTGTGTCATGTGACCGATGCAGGTTCAGTCATGACTCGGTTGTTTGAACAGGTACCGGGAGCTGGAGGAGAAGCTGGACTACCTGCAGAAGAGCTCAGCTCAGAGGGACCGAACCGAAGCTCTGCTCAAACAGAAGGACAAAGACTGTGAAGCGCTGAAAGCTCAAGCGACGTCTCTCCTCGGAGAACTGAACGAGAGGCAGAGCTGCCTGGACAAGAGCGAGCACGAGCGCAAAGTTTTGGAGGAAAAGTATGGATGGATGGTTGGATGCACTGTGTGTGTTTGTGTGTGTGAGCGAGCTGACGTGTGTCTCTCTCTCTCTCTCTCTTGGGTGTGTGCAGACTGTGCGGTAAGATGAAGTCCCTCCAGGTGGCCGAGCGCGAGCTGGAGCAGCAGCGCAAGCAGCATCACGTGGCCATGGACAAGCTGCTGCTGCAGACCCAGAGTCTGGAACAAGCCCTGAAGACGGAGAGACACGTCGTCACCGAGGAGAAGTGGGACACACACACACACACACACACACACACACTCACACACCTACCTACCTCCAAAGGTCCATTCCAGAAAGCAGGTTCAGTAAAAACTGGTCACCCTGAAATGAGGAAAAACTCACAAACCTTCTTCTAAACCATCTACTAAAGTTTGGATTCAGTTTATCAATAAAAACCTGTTTGGGGAACTTCCCCCTGATCTGTTCTCATCCCATCAGTAAACTGGAATTAGTGGACAAAACAGGATGTGATGTGGATGTGAGTTTGATTGATTTATTTAATGTGATGCTATGACTACGGTATTTTAGATCATGTTGATGTATTTAAATATGTTTATCTCTTGGAGTTCAGATACTCACATGTACAGTCAGTTTCCTTTCCAGTGAATGATTTGTGTCGTTCGCAATGAGGAACGAACGAATCCGGTTCAGCAGTTCAGCTGCTGCAGTTCATTGCCACACTGTGAAACGAATGAGTCTCTTCAGTAATTTATGCAGTACAGTTTATTCACCCAAAGGATTTGTGTTTGCAAATGGGAGAACACTAACTGGAATCAGAATCAGCCAAGTGCACAAACCAAGGATTTGTCTTGGTGCCAAACATTAAACATTGAATAGAGCTATAAAACAAATAAATAACTGATATTTTTAAACTAAAGTGGCCCACACAACTTTACAAACATCATACATGACCGTTGACGTGCTCTTGGTCATATTGTCCTTGGTCCTATTTCAGGAAAAAACTCACACAGCTCCAACACGCCTACACGTGTCTGTTCCGAGACTATGACTCCAAACTGAAGAGTGAGGTAAGAAACACTTCTGTTCATGTCTCCATTCAGTCAGGGATTGAGCTTGTGTGTGTGTGTGTGTGTGTGTGTGTGTGTGTGTGTGTGTGTCCCACCATGCAGGGAGGAGATCTGTGCAGCCGTCTGGAGGAGGCAGAGAGGGCACTGGCGCTGAAGCAGGATCTGATTGATAAATTAAAGGAGGAGGTGGAGCAGCAGAAAGGTTCCCTGGAGACTGTTCCTGTCCTCACAGCTCAGGTAACACACAGCGACATGGAGCAGCGTGGAGGGCCAGAAGGTGGCGCACGGTGTCATCTGTCGCTCTGAAGTCCAGTCCAGACCCAAGATTCCAAGCGCAACAACGTGCAACAGAAGGTTCTAGCAATAGTCAATATAGTTCACACCGAGCTGTGACCGCTCATTGTGACCTCATTTAAACCGCTGTTGTTTCCATAGCAACGGGTGCGTTGCGACGTGCACAGCACTGGTTAATGTAGCTGTTGAAGCCAGTGTTGTGAAGACATCAGCTCGTCCTTGTTGTCCTCTGTCCAACACTTAACATGTTTGTTAGCACGTCTGTAGCTGTATACGTCACACAATCACAGACACACTCCACATGGTCACCAGCTCACAGCTTATTGGTCAGAAAGTTAGCTAGAGGTTCCTCTGGAACCTCTAGCACCGAGCAGCAAGGAGGAGCAAAGCTGCCTCTGTATCTGCAGCCGTTCTGTTGTGCAACTAATCTTTCGTCAGGCCTGGACATTACAAAAAGAATTTTAAAAATGCAGAGTCGAAATAGCACAATTTAGCTTATGACGCAGGGTAGTTACTGTCCACGCTTTCACGTATTCTATCATTCTGACTGTGTAAACTGCCGCTGTCATCACGTTCGCTCAGGCTGAGATCTACAAGGCTGATTTCCTGGCGGAGAGAGAGGCGCGAGAGAAGCTGAACCAGAAGAAGGAGGAGCTGCTGCAGGAGCTGACTCAGGCGCGCACTGAGATCGACCGACTCAAACAGGAAGCCACATCTCGGTACACCAACATTTGTTTTCCTCTGAGGGACGATGTAGATGTCCCACAGAAGATTTGGTTGATTTAAACACATTAATGTTGCAATGAAATCACCGAAGGGACAGTACAGAACGTGAAGGAACTGCAGACGAGGCTCATTAGTGTGACTGACCTCTGACCTCGTGGACCGACACAGATGTCACAGCTGTTTCTGTTCACCTGTGTTCCAGTGTTCGCATAGAGCAGATGAAACTGAGACACCTGGAGGACTTCCCAGCACGAGCGCCGCACATCCCCCCCCCACAAGGTGCCTCCACACACACACACACATACTTCCTTGAGACAGCTCTGTTTTGAGACATTTTACAATTACAGACAAATGAAGAAAAAGTTCAAAAACTCATTCTTAGGTCATGCATGGATGCAAGTTATTAAACGTAAAAATGCCCCTGCATGTGACTTATTGTCCATTCATATGTATTGTCACTTTATTTTTCTTAAAAGTAATGTGTAAATATCGCTTTGTTTCGTTTTCATGAACCCAGTATCGTGTATCGTCTCATCTTGTGAGCAGAATGTATTGTCACACCCTAATTAATGTGTTAAAATGTAAAAGTATCTGGTTAAATAATTGGATTTAACAAGTTTCAGTGGGAATAAGATCAATTTTCCGTCTTCATTTGCAACACATTTCTGCACAATCCAATGATACAAAATACTTTTTTTTATTGTAACACATCGCATTGTAACAAGAGAGGAAAAGATGTCACGTGAAGGAACCTGTCCCTTTAAGATGGACTGAAACAAAAGAGGACATATTTTAATGGTAGCAGCATTAGCAGTATTAGTAGCATTGACAGTATTATCAGCATTAGCAACATCAGCACCATTATCAGCACGAGCAGTATTACCAGTACTAACAGCATTAGCAGTATGTGCTAAATCAATTAATCCTGTGTAAATACCACTTTTTTTTTTTTTGCAACTTATGACATACAACTTTCCTCCTTAGGTGTGTTTTCTGGTGGAGCTTTTAACACGGCGCCCCCCCCGTCTTTCCGAAACCAAGGTCTGGTACCAGTTGGTGATCAGTGTGCAGCCGGAGCTGAGGAGCTGCCAGACTTATGTTGTCCGAAGTGCCAGTACCAGGCTCCAGATATGGATACGCTGCAGATCCATGTCATGGACTGTATACAGTAATGTGAGCATAGTTTAGACAAACACACACACACACAGATCAATAAAATCCACAAATGGATGTTTGGTAGATGCACCTTACTCTCTTTGCCATGTAAACACAGATAGTCATTCAAACATAACGACATTAAAAATGAGCTGAAGACGATCACATCAGACTGATCTCTGATCAGTCCTGCGCCACAGATTCATGCCATCCTCTCTTCATTGCTTTTATCTCTTCCACCCCACCCCTCCCTTTTCTTTTCCTCTGAGGACGCACATTTCATGAAACATTTCACCAGCCCTTGTACACACACAAACTCTGTCCCTGTTTACTCTGCAGACAAAGTGGCGTTGCAGTTACTGTCACTGTGAACAATCGATAACATCATCGGATGTTTCGTACGCCATCACTGATTGTCCTGATGGGTGACAATGGACGAGGGGATTGTCCCGTGAAAAAGAGTGTTAATAACTAAATGAGCTTTAAAACATGAAGTATATTCAGATACAGTATGTTTTGGTCCTAAGTGTTGCTCGTCTACATGGCTCAAACATGTATTATCTATTTGAGATGGGTTTACTCTTATTTTTAAAGTAGCCTTTCTCTGTGCCTGCACATGTTTTATCTCTGCTAATGGACCTGACCTGACCCCTGTCCTCGTCCCCAACCCGAACATGTGCCCCACCCAATGCTGTTTTATCTTTCTCTGTAGCATATAGCATAGCTATTTATCTTTCTGAATGTAACCACACTGAGATTTGTGTGACTATTGTCTGTAATTATGTAACTTTTGGTGCAAATCTTGTTTCAAACTGTTGACTGTTGAAATAAATCAGTTCTTCGCTGGCCAGTGAACTATTTGTTGTACAAACCACTGGGAAGACATTCAGGGATCAATACACAATGTCTCTTTTCATTTGGATTATTTGGATAAGGGTCGCTGGAAATAACACGTGTTGCTTTGCAGTGTATTGATGGCATTGTGTGGTCGGCTCTGATAGGCAGGGTCAGAACACAGATGGTTGGAGTTCAGATGATATGTTTACTTTATGTTTATTTGAAAGGGACAATGCATATCAACAACACTATTACAGGAAGCCTTTATTCCTTGATAGAGACATGACGGAAGAGGATTGTAAATGAAAAAATTGAATGAGATCAACATGTAAATATGACCATAAATACATGTTTACATATCGATCTGACTAAATGGTTTATTCCCATGTGGTCCTAACCCTCTTCTTAAAAACACCTGAAAATAAAAGCACATGGTGTATTTCCACGGGCGGATTATTTAGGAAGTTAACATAAACACGCAAGGTGGGACAGGAAGTCAGTATTGCCGTCAAAAAAATTTTTACTTAACATCTTACGTGCCAGTGACACCATATATCGAGAACCGACTCTTGCATTAAAAAAACCGTGTAAACCACTTGGTGAGCGGATTTAGTGTTGTTTGTAAAAAAACATCGGTGAAATCTCATATTAAAGCTCACAAAACACAGCTACATAAGCTGTTTTATTTTGGTGACATGCACGCCACTTCCGCCCACCGAACCGGCGCAGACTCACGGCGACTCAGCGTGTGTTGCTCATTCACCGGCGTGCGTATGTGTGGAGGGTCCTGAAGGCGACAGCTATGTCCGGCTCTACCTCCCCGCCTCCCCCGGCGGAGGCTACGGGAACCGACGGGTGTTTTCCACCTGGATACAAGCCGTTCAAACCCGAGGAACACGGCCTGGAGCGCGGCTTCCGGCTCACAGCCTTCTCGGACCTGAAGGGATGAGGCTGCAAAGTCCCGCAGGAGGCTCTGCTCAAACTCCTGGCGGGACTGGAGCCGGACCGGGCCGATGGGACGGGGAAGCCCGGGGACCATGCCCCGGAGTTCGGCCAGCAGCTGTCCGGCCCTCGGCTTGGTGAGAGGCAACCCCCATAGAGACGAATCTGTTTCCTCGTTACGTTCCACTCCGTCTCCGAGCCCCGCCGGTGACGTCACTGTGTTAGCTAGCTGCTAGCTAGCATTAACTCGTGGCGGTTTGTTTTCAGAACAAATCAGCTTATAAACCTGCTCGAAACACGTCTGAGTTAATCATTAACAGAATCTGCAACAGCTTTAAAATATGACAAAGTGTTTCTGACACTGTCACTTTACTCGTATGTAAGAATGATTCAGCAAAATATTTTAATGAGAGCAAAGTTCTTCGTCATTTATTTCCTATTTTAATGGCGGTTGACAGTTTGGCGTCAATGGGTTTACGGCTGAAGTTAAAGCGGTTACATGGAGGGGTGTCACGACTGTCGATTTTGGAGATGAGATTATCCTGTAAGAAATATTCCTGATTATCACGATTATTTTTAATATCGAGGGAAACAAGAATATTTCCTCATTTGTATGTGAAATATTGCTGAGGCTCTACAAACACAGAACACGTATGCATTTTGAACAAAAATACTTTAAAACTTGTAAAACAACAAAAAACATCTTTTATGTGACATAATGCATGGTTTGCAGACGATGAACTATATACAGTACACGTTGTGTTTTACCGTAACAGGGGGCATATTGGGCTTTATGGACTTTAAAATGGACTTTTCCACACTTGGCTAAGCTGCAGCGAGCAGGGTTAATTTTTGGCGAAAGTTGTATAAAAATATTATTAATAGACCATCCATTACTGAGAGGATATCAGTGTATTGGACTAGAATATTTCATGTTTCACCACCATCCCATTGACCCTTATATATCATTCTTTATGTAGTCAGACATTCAACTTGTTCAATAACGTATAATTACTTATTTTTAAACAGCTGAAATCAAATCACAAGTCTTGTGATATACCGGGATTATTAACATCCTTAAAATGAACCCTCTGTGACTTTCAGTGTTTTTTTTATAATAAACAGCATAAGTCACCAATATGATTAATCCTGACATCCTGAGTCATGACATGCGTAGCACCTTCATTCATTTTTGACACACTTAAATGCTTTTGGTAATCCAATGACAGTGTAATTGCATGTGTGTGTGTGTGTGTCTGTCCACACACAGGGATTGGGATGGATTGTTGTGTGATTCCTCTGAGACATGGAGGACTGTCCCTGGTCCAGACCACCGACTTCTTCTACCCTCTGGTGGAGGATCCGTACATGATGGTCAGTGACCTGCCAGGTGCAGTTGACAATAATCAGCACTGATACATCTGTGATAATTTAGAGATATTCCACAAAGAAGAACAGATGACCGCATTCGTCCGCACCATTTTATTTGCACAAAAATATTCACAGGACGGTTCCAGGTTTGTGTATGTGATGATTTTCCTGTCATTTGAAATATTTGTGTTTTTCAGTCCAGAAAAGTATTTTCAAAGAAAGGTGTAAAAGTTATAATTGAGTGTTCAAGCTCAATAATAAAAGAAAAACATGTGGGGTTTTTTATGGTTGTGTTCTTTTTCTAGTCGAGACTTATCGTTATCACCATTCTAAATATTGTTATCGGCCATTTTTCTCATATCCTGCAGCTGTCTACCGGAGCCATCTGCATCAGTAGTGTATGAATGTGAACATTTATACAGTGGATTTCTGCTGATGGGTTTCCTCTGTGCGCCACTCAGGGCAGGATAGCCTGCGCTAACGTCCTCAGCGATCTTTATGCCATGGGCATCACCGAATGTGACAACATGCTGATGCTGCTGAGTGTCAGCCAAAAGATGAACGATAAGGTAACGCGTGAGTGCAGAGGGGCTGCAGCGGTGGTGACCTTACAGCACAGTGGGGTTGGGTCAGGACTAATTCCTGGCTCAGGGACCCATGAGCGTCCCATCGCTTGCTGTTTGTTTGTCTGTTTCAGCCTCAGAGATGTTTCTGTGTTTGATGTTATCTGGTCATTAGAAGAGGCACACACAGTGATTACACCAACAGTATCCTACTTTGGAGTACCGTGATTACATGACCATGACCATGTTCCTCTACTTGTTGTGAAGAAGGAGCTAGGAGAAGGAGAAAATGTTACACGTCATTGTCACAGTGACTGTCATTACAGTAATGATTCACCAGCCTGCAGCAACAGAGCTAATGGGATTACCGTAATGACAGCGACATGGCTGTTGTCTCCTTTCAGGAAGCGTTCTCCTTCACAGCAGGCAGGGGGACCGAGTACAATTTCTCAGCTTTCAGGAACCGTATAACGTTTTCTGTTGGCACAAATAGTAGCGGAATTACGGTACCACACGGTATCTTGGCACGAATGTGGCGCTCGGGAAACCTGTGTGTGTATGTTGACGCCACAGGACCGTGAGCGTGTGATGCCACTGATCATCGGAGGTTTTCGTGATGCGGCAGAGGAGGGCGGGACTTCAGTGACGGGCGGACAGACGGTGATCAACCCGTGGATTATTGTGGGAGGAGTGGCATCAGTCGTCTGCACACCAAACGAGTTCATAATGTGAGTTCTCGCTCATATTAAGTCATATTTAATATTCAGAACTACGCTGTAATTACAACTGTGTGTGTGCGCGCGCGCGCGTTCCAGGCCGGATGGTGCCATCCCAGGCGATGTTTTGGTTCTAACCAAACCTCTGGGGACCCAGGTGGCGGTCAACGCCCACCAGTGGCTCGATCAGGTGACCAGGTTCACTCCTGCTGACGTGTTTGTTTGCTCATTGTCCTTCTGATGCACTTCCTGTTTCCGTCCCCCCAGCCTGAAAGGTGGAACAAGATCAAACTAGTAGTCACCAGGGAGGAGGTGAAAGAGGCCTACAAGGAAGCCATGTTCTCCATGGCAACGCTGAACCGCACAGGTACCGTTCACAATGAATATTGTTTAAAAAAGTAATACATATTATATGAGTGCTATTAATCATAATAATGCTCATTATTGTTCATTATTACATTTGATTTGTTGTTGTAGTTGTTATTTTAGTTACCGCCGCCAAGGAGGTTCTGTTTTTGCTGGTGTTGTTTTTGTCTGTCAGCAAAGTTAGAACAAAAGTTAGAACACAATTACCAGGAAACGCTGATAATGGGACAAGGAACAGATAATTCTATCACAGTTTATCTGGATCCTGACTAAACTCTGGATCCTATGATCCACAACAGGAAACATTATGGTGCTTGAGGATTTTCAAGCACTTGTAAGACAACGGATTGTGATAAAGACGTGAACTAACACACCAGATTGTCGCTGAGAGTCTGCCAAGTCAGCAACTATTGAACTAAAAATGATATCAATTCATTTCCAAATTGTAAGGGACTGTTTTCTTGGTCAAGGAATCTGAAAATAAACATTAGGTGGAAATCACAACATGAGCTGTTTGGTGGAGGTCTGTGCTCTCCAAGTGCTTTTCTAATTATTATTAATATTATTATGATGTCTCATTCTGTCTCTAGCTGCAGGCCTCATGCACAAATTCCAGGCTCACGCTGCCACCGACGTGACGGGCTTTGGGCTGCTGGGACACGCCAACAGCCTGGCAGCTCAACAACAGCACGAGGTTTCCTTCGTCATCCACAACCTGCCAATCATCGCCAAAATGGCTGCCATCAGTAAAGCCTGTGGAAACCTGTTCAACCTGGTCCAGGGGACGTCGGCAGAGACATCTGGTATGAGCCCGCAAACACAGGCTGTAGTTCATACTCCAGGTTCATAGATGGCAACGGTGGAGCGGCACTTCAGTGTCTGCCGAGCAAACAGAACCATCCAAGATGTGAGCAGACAATGATGCCTTTTCTGTCGAAGTTACTACGGCAACAAGATCCGCTCAGTTTCACTTGAAGCCAGCAAAGAAAACGCAGAATAACCGGCACTTTTGTACCGTCCAAAATGCAATATTTGGGTGACAAAAGTGAGGGAGAAATTATGCTAATCATGTTGTAGTTGCTATGGCAACAAGCTCACTTTCAGTCACTATTGCTTTAAAGTAAACAAAGAAAAAAACGTGAGAACCAGGAAAAAAGCACAGCAGTGCAATGCAAGCATGTATGTAACATGTTAT
Organism: Aeoliscus strigatus; assembly: GCA_901007665.1. Taxonomy (NCBI): domain Eukaryota; kingdom Metazoa; phylum Chordata; class Actinopteri; order Syngnathiformes; family Centriscidae; genus Aeoliscus; species Aeoliscus strigatus. Next base: position 30,399 of record CAAKHB010002627.1, read on the forward strand.
GAAGTGGGGGGGGGGGTCACCGTCACGAAGGCGAGGGTGACCCTTTGAAAAAAATGTCTACCGGATCCGTTTGGACGATTGACAAAACAATGCAAAACAAACTGTTACACAAAGAAAGTGTCTCTGTGTGGACGAGGCCTTAAAGGCCACATGTTCAGCTGCTGCCATCGCTGGGGGCGGAGTCAGTGTTGGTCCTGTTGACCCATGTTGTGTAAAGGAGAGTCAGGCTGACACCACCACCCCCTCCCCCTCTCCCTGCAGGTGGGCTGCTGGTGTGTCTGCCCAGAGAACAGGCAGCCAAGTTTTGCTCCGAGATGAAGAGCCAAGGCTCGGGGGTCGGAGGTCAGGGGGGCGCAGGGGGAGCGTGGATCATCGGAATCGTCGAGAAAGGTGACCGCCGCGCTCGCATCATCGACAAGCCGCGCATCATCGAGGTCCCACCTCGAGGAAGCCAAGCAGCCAATCAGGACAACAGCTCTGCCAGCCCAGCTCCCCCCAGTCTGTCATAGACACTATGCCCCCAACCAAAATCACTCTCCTGTTGTGTAGTCGGCAGGGTGGGTAATTTATCCTCCTCCAGGTATGAATGAATCTCATCAGATTTACATCAACACTTAATTTGTTCCTCCAACTTTCACTTTGTTTTATCCGAGTAGAACGTTAAATAATTGAAACATTCCAAGTCACTGGGTTAAAGAGTGTGTGTGTGTGTGTGTGTGTGTGTGTGTGTGTGTGTGTGTGTGTGTGTGTGTGTGTGTGTGTGTGTGTGTGTGTGTGTGTGTGTGTGTGTGTGTGTGTGTGTGTGTGTGTGTGTGTGTGATCAAAGTATCAGAGGCTTTCGAGGTGGATGAATCAAGAGGAATTGAGATGGATGGTCAGTGCTGGCTCTGGCTCCGCCCACTCTGACCAGAGGAAGGTTTGAGCAGCTTCCTCTGGACGAGCTGGGTGTCGCCCAGAACGCTGTTCTCTGTGAGCTGATTGGCCGTCCAGCACGTTGTCCCTCCCAGTGTTCCTGTGTATGAAGCTGTACCTGTTAAACCCCGGCGTGGGAGGGGGTCGAGCCGATGTTTCTAGGATCTGGGTCGGACCTGGACACGTGCTGGAGGTCTGAAGCAGTCTGTGTTTGTAGATTTCCTGTTTTTCACAATCAATAAAACCCATCAAAGTGAGATGTTCTTTGGTTTTCCTGTCATTTCATTATCATTTCATGTCATTTCTTTAGTGAATATTTGATGTGTAAAATCACTTAACATCCACTGCTGGTGGTGCCACATTTGTGTTTTGTGAGAGCTTCCAGGGAAATTACCTTCAAATAAGTTCTTGAGTTAAAAAAGATAAAGAATAATTGTATTGATGAAGGTACGTCCCATGTCTCTCAGGAAGTCCATGGACGCCTGCCAATGATGAGACCATTTTATGAGTGTGAGGGCATAGGGTGTAAGGACAGTGTGAGGATATTAAAATACTGTTTACAACACTGCACACATGAACCGTGCTGTGTGTAACCACCAGCAGCATATAAGCACTTCACAGGAGGGAGTGTTTTTTTGAAGAAAAAAAAAAGAAGCACGGAAGTTTTTGCGGTTATAACTTCTCCTGGCGGGATAGTTTCACATGGCGGGATAGTTTCACATGAAGTTACACATTTGGTTGCAAAAGGTAAAGTATTTAAACATGGCAAGTGGTCGAACAATAGAATACAGATAATAATAATACCATACGTTGTATTGCTGGTTTTAAATCTTTGTCCACAAAATACAGTTTACAAACATTAACCCCGATCTGCGTAACCACCAGGGGGAGCATGCAAGCGTTTCATAGGAGGTAGTGCATTTTGATCACGTAGAAGAAGAAAAGCCGGAAGTGCTGGCGATGCTTGTAAACAAATTTTCCGGCGGGACTGTCACACATGAAATTACATATTCAGTACAAACGGTAAAGTATTTAAACGTTGCAACTGAGCCAACAACCGAATACCGAACCTAATAATCGATACGTTGTGATGCTGGTTTTCAATCTTTGTCCACATATGCATGTTAAGAAATCGCCCCAGTTTCTCTCTTTTGTTATTTAGCATAGGTCGTGTTACAAATAATTTTACAGTGAAACAACTTAAACAGTCAAACTTAAAACACGGAAACTTGAAAATAGATAATAACGTTGACTAATTCGACTCCTTGTCTTGTTATCTTTATAAATGGTCAGAGCTGCTAATGTTGTTTGCTAGCTGGAGGACGTAAATGTTGTGACGTCAGCCCGTCATGCCGTACCTGGGCAGTGAGGACACGGTGAGGGAGCTGAAGAGATGTTTGTCCAACCCCAACATCCAGTCCGACCAGCTGCGATACCGGAACACCATCCTCAAGGTCATCCGGTAGGCGGACCGACACCGTTCCATCTCTTCCCCCTGTGAACTGCGGTTCATCCATCTCTTCTTCTGTCTGTCCAGGCTCATGTCCCAGGGAGTTGACGTGTCCAGTCTGTTCAGTGAGATGGTGAAAGCATGTGCCACCGTGGACATCGTCCAGAAGAAGCTGGTCTACGTATTCCTGTGTTCGTACGCCACCATGAATCCAGAGCTGTCCCTGCTCGTCATCAACACGCTGAGGAAGGACTGCCAGGATCCAAACCCCATGGTCCGCAGCCTGGCCCTGAGGAACATGACCAACCTCAGGTGAGCTTCCGCGCCCACAGGCATCGGTCTGAACCATCTTGGATCCGTCTAACTCTTGGGACCTGCTGCTGACTGTGTCCCAGGCTGCCCAGTGTGGTGGAGTACGTGGAGCAGCCGTTGACTGCAGGACTGAGGGACAGAGCGGCGTGTGTCCGACGGGTCGCTGTCCTCGGCTGGGCCAAACTGTACAACCTCCAACCCAACGCCGAGATAGGTACGATGTCCTCTGTCTCTCCTAAGGGCACCGGCCACTGATGAGACAGTGTGTGTCCCAGACGTCTGTCCCATCACACTCTCCGTTGCTGCAGATGCTACCGTGGTGAACGAGTTGTACAGTCTGCTCAGGGACCCTGATCCCGTGGTAATGGTGAACTGCCTCCGAGCTCTGGAGGAAATCCTGAAGGAGGAGGGAGGAGTTGCTATCAACAAAGCCATCTGTCACCACCTCCTCAACAGGTGAGGAGAGTCGGGTGTTTGTGATGAGTCAGCAGGGGACCAAAGACATCTGTGTGTGTCTGATCCATCAGACCATCTTATCATCATGATATCATGAAACAATTATGAAACAATAACAGAAACATTAGCATAAGTAGGCTCCCCGGATTTCAGCAGGCTGAACGAGGATCTCTGGAGGACTTTGAAGACTATATGGCAGATGGATTTGGAAGGAACTAAGTGTGGAGGAATGGAAGAGAATAGTAGCAAATTCCTGGGAAAAATATCAGGGAGGCCAGAGGGAATACATACAGGCTAATACACAGATATGACTTCACCCCCTCGACTCCATGGGATGGGTTTACTACCTGACAAACTCTGTTGGAAATGTGGAACAAAGGCAGGGACTTTCCTACATGTGTTATGGGAATGTCGTCGGATCATCCACCAGCGACCCACTGTGACCCCACCCAACACTCTCAAAGTGTAAAATCAAAAGAAATAAAAAAAGAAGATATAAGTAGAAACACCTAAATTTCATGCTTGTACCATAACTTGCACGATTCTTCCACTCTCTGCTTCATGATGTGGCCCCCGTCAGGCTGAAGGAATGTGACGTGTGGGGTCAGAGCGAGGTGCTGAGGATCCTCCAGCGCTACCGGCCTCAGTCTGAGGACGAGCTCTTCGACATCCTGTCCCTGCTCGATGCCTCCCTGGTGAGCCCTCACCCTCCTGTGATGGCAGCCACGTTCAGCCTCTTCCTGTGTCTCACCGCCGGCCTGCCCGCGGTCAGTGTGGCCGCTCTGGAGCGAGTGCGTGGCCCCCTGCTGGCCGTGTGTGGGAGCGCGTCCAGAGAGCTGAGGTTCACTGCGCTCTGCCACATCCAGGTGACTGAGCCACACTTCGATTGGTGTTGGTGACGGCGAACGAATCCGATCAACTAGACGTTCTGCTGGTTTGAACTTTTGACTGACTTGTTTGCATCTGAAAGTCTGCTGCTTTGCACGTGTGTATGTGTATGCGCACACACGCTCGCTCACGTCTCTGCCTCTTCCTGCAGCTGCTGTTGCGCTCTCTTCCCAACCTGATGGGGGAGCACTACAAACGTTTCTACTGTGGCTACGCTGAGCCGGCGTACATCAAGCAAAGGAAGATGCAGGTGATGTTTTCACAGTCCCTGTGCACACCGAGTCCACCTGCAGCATGTCATATGTTGACACATGAACACATGGATGTGCTTTAGACCGGTACATGCACACGTCTCATTGTACAGGGACGCTAAATATGTACATGAAACACTTTAGAAGAACGGTGTACCGTAACAGTACTGGTGTACCGTAACAGTACTGGTGTGCAGTAACGGACCACAGTCCAGTACCGGTGTATGGTAACAAACGACCACAGTCCAGTACCGGTGTACGGTAACAAACGACCACAGTCCAGTACCGATGTACGGTAACAAACCACCACAGTCCAGTACCGGTGTGCGGTAACAAACGACCACAATCCGGTACCGGTGTATGGTGACAGACGACCACAGTCTGGTACCGGTGTACGGTAACAAACGACCACAGTCCGGTACCGGTGTACAGTAACAAACGACCACAGTCCAGCACCGATGTACAGTAACAAACCACCACAGTCCGGTACTGGTGTACAGTAACAAACGACCACAGTCCAGTACCGGTGTACGGTAACAGACCACAGTCCAGTACCGGTGTACAGTAACAAACAACCACAACCCGGTACCGGTGTATGATAACAAACGACCACAGTCTGGTACC
>CAAKHB010002628.1:0-21051 GCA_901007665.1 Aeoliscus strigatus
TTACACTCGTGTTGTTATGGCTGAAAAAAGCCACTACAAAAGAACAGCTGTAAAAATATATCAGATCAATATTTTTTTCAACTTTTTTTGCATAAATCTGTTAATCAACTTCAGCCCTGATCAAAACTATTAAATGTTTCAAAAAATTCCAGGATTTAACTTTTTAAATGCCAGTTTCATAAGTGATGGCGCTGATTTGAGGGAAAAAATCACACAAAATGACTTGTTTTCAATACTAAACGTTGTTGTAACCTGGATATTTTTTACCTGCTATCACAGTCTTACATGTGTCAAAGATTAGTAACAACACTGACTTTGATGCATCATTAGTTTTTTTGCAGCATCAGATTTAAACTTTTTGTTACACTCGTGTTGTTAGTGGACTTTTTTGCCCCATTGACTCCCATTATAACCACATTTTTTTACTCCTCATTCATGACACTATATAATCATGCATTCTCAAATGTTGGTGCTTTTCCCTATTGGGTAGAAGTCAAATTTGTGATTTTTACTGCTGACACCCATGTGACGTCATTTACCCTTTACAGAGGCTCGTGCATAGAAAGCTTAGTTCTGGTTTTTATATATGGACTTCTATGGAGGATATCAGCACTTTATAGTGTTTGTGTGTGAGTGTGTGTGTGTGTGAGTGTGTATGCGTCTGTCTGTCTGTCTGTGTGTGCGCGCGCGCATGTGTGTATGAGAGAGACACCTTTACGCGGCGCGTTGCGCAGTGCGCAGCTGTCAACAGTCTCCTCCGCCTTCTCCTCTTGTGCCACTTCTCTTTTATTCAGCCATAACAACACGTACGCGTAGTGTTTTCTAACAGTGCACAAGGGTTAAGCGAGCGAATATTAACGTAAGTGCTATGATCGTACTGTAAACGGAGCTCCTGTAATGTACAAGTGCCAGCACTATAAATTCAAAACTAATGCTTGTTCTGATTGATGGGCCAGACAGCAAATGTCTGCCTTGGCGAAGGAAATGGTCCTTGTGTTAAGTGACTGTAATACAAGTATTTTTAGAGCTATGTAAATCACTGATAATTTGGCCAATGATGAATCTCCGTCATTCCATGTCTCCTGTCATTAAATTCTGATATGTCATTACAACCATCAGGAAAGTGTGGCAATTGAAATATGACAAACCATAAACGGGAGTTCTCTGGCTTTATTATCAGTTGACAATAAAATACTTTGATTCTATGGTATCTGGTTGATGAAAACAGCCTAAAATAAAGAACTCAGATAAAGCTATTAATTGGATACTCACTTTTCCAACTCTGTCTGCGAGACATCTTCATTACAAGTGGTGACTTTGGCTTCAGCTGTTGGTTAAAGACACATTAAAACCTTTGCATAAAAGAAAAAAAATCCATACAGTGAAGCACAGTATGTAACACAGGTAAACATAATGTCCTCATGAGTCATGAATTGAATTGAGGCGTTCTTACTCACCTGTAACCCTTTTCAACATAGAATGAGAAGTCGGCTTCGAAGGAGGCTGGGTTCTCACAGGTATTTTGGAAGGCGGACACTTCTTGAGAAAAAAGAGAAAACACTGTTGATAACATTGTTTTCCAGCCCAATGTGTAAGTGCACACATTGGACGTTCATTTGGAAAGAAAGGAGACAGCAGCATATTAGCTGATGGTCGGTCAAGTGATAAAATGTCAATAAGGCTACACAATGAAAATAAATTCTACAGTTTAAAGACAGCAAATGTACTTACATGACTGCCAATGTCCATGACCAGAGCTTTTTTGGCCCTATGAAAAAATATCCTATGTCAATAAAATGCTTCTTTAATGCAACATTTTACCAAACGTAAGGCATTTTAGCACAGCATCAATTACAATGTTTATGTGGAGAAAGTACACAAGTAATTACATGACACAAACTGTCGTCGCATTTTAAGGACATGCATAAATACATGACATGGGTTAATTACAACACAGCACAGTCAGTAAAGGGTAACATAACTGTTTTATTACAGGTTAGAAATAACGACATGTGTAAAATGAACGTATTGTAATACGAGATAACGTAAACGATACTCACGGCATTTGCGAAACGGCCTTTTACACACGGAAAAATGTGTTTGTCAATTTAACAAATTGGCGCCTGTGCTACAGTCACATAATTCGTGTAAAACATGACCCATATAACGTGACATGACGTTCCGGATGTTTACTTGCCAAAACTCAAATTAATACAGCGTATACATTTGACTCAAAGACATAGATTTAATAGTGTAAAAATTGTAATGATTTATCAACGACTAAAATACGAAATTACACTTCGAGTCTTTCAGCACTTGTTTCTTCCGTGTCTCTTTTCAGTGAACACCCGGGTTTGTTTGCCTAGCAACATGTAGCCAGCAACGAACGGAGTCTCGGAGCGGAAGACACATTTATGGATCATATCAGTACACTTCTTTGCTTTCGGGATATTACTTCTGCGCTCTAAGGATGTAGAAACAGTCTACTTTAGACTTTAATAGCTGTCACACACGGTCGTTGTTAGGTTTGCAATCTATAACGCGCTAGGCTAACGTTAAGCTAACCTCTACAGAAGATGTCTCTGCAGGAGTTACCTCGGGCTGCAGATGAAGACGAGGCATTTTACATGCAGTGCAGAGCCGCATACCTGGCAGTTTTCAGGTCCAGTTTGACAAATATCACTTCGAAACAGCAATTATGTCGTGGTAAGCATACACAAAACATGTTAGCTTGCTTGCCTTGTAGAGGCAAGTGTGCATTTTCGAAATCAATATATCTGAAAGTATTATAAAACTTTGGACCGGATTACTACAACACTGGTGGTCAATTATTTTTACAGTATTTATATGTAACTAAGTTAGCTATGAAGGCTCAAAAACACCAACATTACCATGAATGCATTCATAAAAGGTGAAGGCTTTTGATGGAAATGTTTGTCTTGTGTTTATGATTCAGTCCATTCCCTTTTGTCTTAGCTCTTCAGCAGGCTGGTAGAGATCCGTCCCAGGCTACAATCAATAAATACTGGACACAGAGAACATCCAAACTGAACTTTGATGACTTTTGTGAGATTCTCAAACATGAGAGGAAAACTGAAGAAAATGAGCTTCTGAGAGTTTTCAAGAAGATGGACAAAAACAGTGATGGGTTCATCAGTCATGCTGACCTGGACAAACTCCTGACAACGGTGAGTAGCTGAAAGCATTTTGGCACAGACATTTCCACCCTAGGAATTGCTTATGTGACTGTGATCAGCAAGTGTTTTAGTTAATTAATTTGATTTCACACCGGCTGCAACACCAGCTCAGCATCTGCTTTAAACAACAGGAAGTCTGTTGTAGTGTTTCTATTGCTGAAACATTTCACATCTCACAGGGAGGAGAGAAAATGACCACTGACGAGGTCAGTGCCATTTTCTTAATAGATAACATCAACAAAGACGGCAAATTCAGCTATGCTGAAGTAAGTAAATTTTTTTTTTTAATATTGTATTTCATTATATCTACAGCTGGGAGGGGTTAGGCACTTGCCAAAAACATGAATCGAATTTGTGTGCAGAGCTGGACATCTTCACTCATCTCTGGAAATGTTATGCTCACTGTGGAAATGTTTCAACCTATCTTCTTTTATTGTTGTATGTGTAGAACTGGTTACTACTGGTTTGTGTTTTCCTCTCAGTTTTGCAGATTGCTTACCTCCACTGTCGAGCAGTGTCAGATAGCGGCTTTGGAAAAGCTTGAGGCAGATGCCAAGTTGAAAAGACAGAACTTTGGCAGCCAGTCCTACAGCCCCCCAAACCCCCCTGTGTCATCAGCACCTGCCCACCCTCAGCCTCCAGAAACAACACGTGCAGATTCAGACATTACACTCAAGAAAGGTACAACGCGTGGCTTCCTGGAATGCCAGGACATATACAGGATTGGAAGAGGAGTCAGCTTCGGTGGAACTTATAAAAAGCTGCAAATTTTCAGCCTATGAAAGAAGATTCTAATTCCAGATGCACACCCATATACTCCAACTGCCTTGCCATCTCACAGATTAATTTGATGAATTTAATAGCACTGTTATTGATCAATTTCTCACTCCCCTGTGACAAATCACCCTATCGAGACAGTCCATTCATCAGAATGGCCAAACAGTGACAGAAGCTTGTTTGGAGGGAGGAGCCTGTGAAGCTCTGTGATTTTGGTAATAATTTCTGCCACGAAGAGACTGACAAAATTCTGTTTAGACTGGTGAAGAATGTTGGCTATTGAGAGAGCCCCCTCTTGGCAAAAAGATATGTTTTCATATCTTAAACCAGCAAGAACTTACTCTGTCGGGGTTCAGCCTTCTGCCACCTCTGATATTGAACCAGCTGTGTATTTTTCTGTGAAATACTTAACCTTAGCTTCTTAGAAGCATCATGTAGAGGTAAGGAAGCGAAGAACAGAGGTCCTGGACGAGCAAGCAGAGGACAGGCCGCCACAGGAAGATAGATGGGGTTGATTTAAGCGGTCAGTCTATGTTCATGTTATTGATCTGGAGGATTCCACCACTTCTCACTGGGGAGATGATGAGGGATTTGATGGTGGTCGAGAGGAGGGCCCAGTCGACCACCGTTGCAAAAACAAATGAGTTCCCACGTAGTCGCTGGGATTATCACATTATCGTGCCTCTCCCACGTATTGATTTATATCTGTTACACTTTAATAAGGAGCTGACAAGAGATACTATGTGATCACACGTGTTGAATGAGTTATTCTCAGAGCTCTAAAACAATTTAGACCTCTCATCATCCTGAGAAATACTGTTTGAGAAAGATGTATTACATATACAAAGTTAGTATGTTTTTTTCTCAGCTTTGTCTACATCACACAAGATCAGCAATGAAGTCCTTGGGATTACAAATGCTGTCATCAGCATAGAATATATCCATGACTAATAACATAACAGTGGGTCTATTTATTAGTCTTGATTGGTAATTTGCTTGTAAACACATGACGTTGCAGCTTGATTTCGCAGGCCTAGAAACAATCAGACAACTCATTAGCGAATTGATATTGTCCTGCTGTTTGCTGTAATTGGAGATGTCGCAATAATTGATTAAAAGGTGGTTGAACTTGAGATCCTATTTTGTTCAGATGAAAGTGTGTGTTTTAAGGAGAACATTTTCAAAGGGCTCATCTGTGTGTGACCCATTTGTGTTTCAGACAGCCGGCCATCCTCTCGTCCTTCCTCTGCCCGCAGCAGACGCTCATCCTTGACAAACTCAGTCACTGTGACCTCCAGCAGCACCAAGGCCAGCAAAATACCAGAGCCTCCAGGTTTACAGGTAACTAACCCCGTCCCCAGCAACTCTTTACACAAACAGGATTTCTGCTAAACATCTGAAAGTGAGAACAAGTCTTTGCTCATTATCCTGTACGAGCAATATAAGGAATGTGAAAGAGCTCAGAGCTCAGCGCTTTGATTGTTGAAATATCCCTGGGTGGACAAATACACGCTGTTTGACTTTTCAGCTTACCCACGGCTGGTTGCCTTTACAGTGAGAGAAAGAGGAAATAAATAAAGAAAGTTGGCAGCTCCCCTTGCTCCATCTCTCAGGTCCAAGCAGCACGTTGAGATCGGAAAGGGCCACACATCATCGAGTGACGTTCCGCTTCCTATACTGGCTTCTTTATCCCCACAGGCTTATAACTCGGGTGGGCTGTATTTGAGTTAATATGAGTACGAATTATTTTTTCGGGGAGAATTACTCAAAATAAAGGTCAAAGCCCAGGTTTAGCGTGGGCGTGGTAAATCACAGCTGTGGCCTGAGCGGTTGACAGCGCCTGCGTTAGCCGGCGAGCTGACCCTCTCTCAGTGGACGCATTAGCTCTGATGTCTTTGAGCAGCGGATGGGTGCCTGTGGCAGTTTTCCTCATTTAACATTGTCAGGACAAACCACTGAAGTTTTATGGTTTGAACGTTTCTGCCTCTTTTGGTCCTTGGTAAATACTTCCAGGAAATGGCATTTCGCCGTAAGAGTAACATCCATTTCTTAGTGGCACTTTCTTTGTTTACCCTGGTGATTTATTAGTCCACTAAATGGATATATAGTCTATTTCAGTGTTGTCCACATCAACGGTGTGTCCATTTAATGTGCCTCCTATGAAAACAGCCTAGTTTCTGCTCAAATTACGACCTAATTTCACTCGTGCTGTAGGACAAAGCAGTGACAGGCTTTCAGAATGTGAGAAATATGAGGCTCCATAAATATTACTGGAGTAGCCTCTTGATAGTTTTCAATGGCTTTGGCCCGAGATTGAGAAAGCTTTATTTATCAAAGGTAAATGGATTTGCCTTATCAGGTCCTGGAGGAAAATTTCCTGCAGATGTCTGCAGAAATCTGGTGCAACACTGCCCTCCTGTGGACTGTTACATCTTTGAACGGCAGCTAAAGTGATGATTTCTTTGTATGGCAATTGAGTTTTCTGCTTAATTGATACATCAATTTTCCATGCTTAGGATACATGTTAGAAGACAAGAGATGAATGCGAACAACTGTACCGTCACTCAGATGTGTTCATCGTTCTTCCAGGAGTGGCCACACACATCCATGAAGGGATGTTTCTTTGTGGAGGATGATGGGAGCATCAGCTCACTGCAGTACCAGCTCCACCTGCCCCACACCACCACTGTCTACCTAACCATCCAACCGCTCAGTCTCGGCCACAGACCAGGTGCAGACACCGTTACGAACTGTATATAAATCAATAATTTATGAAAATTGTAGAGTGAAACGAGAGGTAAAGGTACTGATGCACATTGGTGGAGCAGGAAACAACGCAGAGGATGTGGGGAACCAATATGGTTGGTTTTAATAAGTCACCTTTTTGTCAATACTCGAGCAAACACATGATGATTTGAATGTTGTTTCTTGTGTGTTGTGTTTCAGACAAACGCTCCTCCTGGACGACAGTGGACACAGCTCTTTTCGTCATGTCAGCCGGTGACTCCAAAGAGGACTCCACCCTGATGTGTTTCACTGAGTCTAAAGACAAAGGCGTATGTTTGCTCCCACATTTATCACAGATGTAAAATTTGATTTCTAAAAGGCATCATCATAGTGTTATTTTCTATTCATCCCCTAAATCCACCCGCGCAGATTCCCAATCTAGTTGCTTCTTCTGAGAAAGGCACACCGTTCAGAGACTTCTTTCAATCACAATTGATGAGTACGGTAGTTATAAAGGCACATGTTCCTTATTAAAGACAACTGCGACACACACTGCAGGCTACAGAACTCATACCTGTCAAAGAGGGGCTGTAATGAAGTTTCTTTCATCTCCACAGAAGTATGTTTGGAGAGGAGAGCTGAGTGCTGGCTCGTACTACCTGCTTCCTTTCTCCAGTGGCTGCAAATTAAAGAAAAGGAGCAGAATGAGTCTCTCTGATAAACCTCTGGAGCTTGTCTACAAGACCGACTCTGGAGAACTAGACCTCACCTGGGAGCTCAGGTGTGTATGTGTCCGTCCCTTTCAGGAGGGGAGAAGTCAACTGAGGAGATTTGACTCTCCGGCTGGAGGTGTTAAATCTGTCTGCTTGGTGGAGGAGCAAACCTGACTTTGTCGCGTATGACTTCTCCTTGTGTTGCTGTCTCTTTGCCACAGGGAGGCGATATCCAACATCTTTGAGATGATTGACCTGGATGGGAATGGTTTGCTCAGTCTAGAAGAGTATAATTTCTTTGAGCTGAGGACCAGTGGAGAGAAGTGTGACAAGGATGCCTGGGCTGTCTGCAAAGGTGCAACTCTTCCCACGTGATTGTAGAGTGACTCGGAGCTGTGGCTGTAATGACACTTATTCTGTGTTCAGATAACTTTGATATGAGAAAGAACCAGCTGACGCGACAGGGCTTCATGGAGCTGAATCTGATGGAGGCAACAGAGAAAGACGGAGATCCCGCTGACCTGTGGGTCACCCTGGAAGCTATGGGGTACAGCCGGACGCTGGAGCTCGTGGAGGTTGTGGCACATCCCAGTTGATTTCAGTTTTAGTGTGACATGCTGTCATTAAGTCCTGTTTGGCTTTATTTGTCCTGAGTATGAACTCCTTCACTCCTTCTCCACCAGGCTTGCCCCTTCCAGATAGATGTACACTGTGAAGGCTCTCAGCCATCAATGCAGCCCCTCAGTTTGGACTCAGGTCCCAAGCTTTTGAACCAGGCCCTCCATAAGTCCATCACATCCAGGACAGGGGCCAGGCTCCTCAGGGGACAAGAAAACGTCTTCATCTACACCTACAGAGGAGAACACAGGATCTCATCCCTCATAGCCAACAAGGTAACGTCTCTCATTTAGCATTCAGTTTCGTCTGTAAACTGTTTTGTGTTTGACTGCATCTGCCTCAGAATAGACTTCTACTTAAGGCTGGAAATTGATATTCAGCAGCCGTATCCACTCTCACAGCAACAGGAGCTACACTGGAAGAATGGCCTGCTGTCTGAAAGGAACGACAGAACAGCATAAATGGTTTAGTTTGTTTCCCAAACGACTATTTACGTCGGTGTGTCCCTGTATTTTGTGTCATCCTCTCTTGTTACTTTACATTTCAGCTATTAAACAATGTCACTAGCAGCTGTTGAGTCTTAACTGCCCAGACAGTAATAAATAACTACACGGAGGTGTCAATCTGTCGGGCTGCTGCAGCTTCTTTCAGCATGTTTCCTGAGTAAAGTGAACACAGCTCACCAGTAACTCGACGGATTTGTGTTTCAGTCGAACCAGAAAGTGACGGTTCATGTGAACAATGAGCAAAGCAGCAACTGCTGCAGCAGTCGAGGCATGGGCGTGTTTGCTGTCGAGGTGCCAGCCAGAACGAAAATGGTACACAGTCTTCTCTTTCAAATATTATTCCACATTATGTTTTAATAAGAAATAATCCTGTCAGGATTGGTGTGTTTGATTGGGATGGATGTGTGGCTAATAGAAGAATGTGTGCTCTGCACCAGGTTTGCCAACATGTGCTGCCCATCAGCGACAAACAGGACTGGACCTACAACTGTGTGGAGACTATTCTGCCCTGCACGTAAAACCTAAGCTGGCACAGGTCTATGATGTGTTTGAGAAGTGAAGATACTCTGGATCCCGTCTCTCTGCCTGCCAGCATCTCACACAAATAGATCATCAGTGGATCCACGGCCGTTTTCATTAAACAGACTTTTCGTTGTAGATGAGCGTCACAACAACAATCACAAATAAAACACATTCAGTTGTTTACCTTGTGTCATACATTTCATATCTTTTTTTTTTTTTTTACTTTGAAAAAAAACGGTTTAAATCCACACTGGATGTACGTTGAGGGTATTTTCTGCGGCAGGTCATCACTCTCCTGGTTAGTATTTTTGGGGGTCAGTTTGGGGATATTGCTCCTGCATTGACATGCATTCCTCTGCATCACACTCAGGTCTAAACTTTATTTGCCCTTGGCCTTTGCAGCTGAGAACGGTCCTGACCTTCTATTTATAGCTCTCCAACCATTATTTGCCCTTTGACTTTCTCTGCTGAAACAGTAGAGCCAGGGAGCTAAATGCCACATGGCATGTGAGATGTATTTAATGGCCCAAGCCCCTTTCTGCTCTTCCTTTCCTGACGCAGAGGTTTTGTAACTGCTTGAAGCTGCTGGTCTGAATATCTATAAAGTGTGTGTGTGTGTGTGTGTGTGCATCAGTGCTGTTCCACAGTGGAAAAAAAACTTTGTGACATCATACTTCACCCAAAATGTTTTTATCTCATCATCACAGATTTCACTTAACTCATAATTATGTACAAGAAAGCAGTGACACAATGGGAGCTCAAATTGTATCCCAATTCATTTTTATATTTTATTGTCTATCTTACATACACACACAGCATGCAAGTCTTCAACTGAGAAGCTTCACAGACATGTTCAACTTTGTTCTACAACATACACAGTGACGCAACAGGCAAACAACAATGACCTGACAGAGACTTTCATGTGGAATTGACTCAGTAAAGCTTCACAATATGTCTGTCTGTTGTCTGACAGACAGACAGTGATCCGGTGCTCCTTCCTTCATACAGTTGTTCTCCCTCGTGAGGAATGTAAGAACCCTGCAGGGTTTGTTATTTTGGCTCCTTAGGCCTGCTGTCGCAATCATGGTGTTGCGTTATTTTGCAATAACAACACCTGCACTTTAGCTCTGTCTTTTCAATGCATCTTCTGGAGGATTTCTACATCATTAACTGGGGATGAGATAATGTAACATCCATCCCTCATCTCCCAGTTGCTCAGAGCTCAGCGCTTTGATGGGTCTACCTGATTGCGGGTTGCGGTCGTGCTGGAGCCGATCCCACACCCTCACCTGTGGGCACGTAGAGTACCCAATTAGCATGTTTGAGGGGGAGTGGGAGAGAGCATGCAAACTCAGTAATGGGCATAGAGGCCATGCTAATTCCACAGAAAGAAACTACACAGAAAGACCCCCAACAAACCAGGGACCTTCTTGGTAACCACTGTTCAACCTTCTCAGTCATATTCATTCATCATCTCCCGCTTGCTTGGGGAGTGGGTGGGGGTGAGAGGAATTTGGAGAACATGCGAAGGGAGAGCACAGAAAGAAGCCAGGAATCGAACCATCATATTATACAGATTAGTTAATATTCCAAATACCGACATGGTGCCCTTTAAATGAGGGGGCGGGGCTACGAGGGGGCGTTGTCCGGTGTGGACGTGTGGCAGCTCCGCCGTTGCAGTTGTCGGAGCCTCCATCCATTCCACGACTGAGGGTCAAACACTGGGACGGGACGACAGGTGCTCACTGGCGGGTGAAACATGGTGAAAGTGACGACGGTGAAGACGAAGCCGTACACGGACCAGAAGCCCGGAACCAGCGGCCTGAGGAAGAGGGTGACCGTGTTCCAGCAGAACCAGCACTATGCGGAGAACTTCATCCAGAGCATAATCTCTGTCATCGAGCCTGCCGAGCGCCAGGCGGCCACGGTGGTCGTGGGAGGAGATGGCCGCTTTTTCATGAAAGACGCCATTCAGCTCATCGTCCAGATCGCTGCTGCCAACGGGGTCAGTACGAAAACAAATAACCCTGGTGTTCAGTTAGTGGAGCTAAGGCTAGCCTAGCATGACGGTTGGCGAGGCGAGCTAACTGTCAAGAACAACTCCTAGGAGTGTCTTAAAATAAAAGCTAATTCAGTTGAATTACCTGCAGCCAAGACGCAATACACGTCCAGATAAATGTGCAGCTATATACACCGTCTCATACTACGTACTCATACTGTATACTGTCGTAGTTAGCTGAGTTTTATTAAAAGTAAGTGATGCCCTTTGAAGTCAACGTGAAGCTAACGCTCCTTTTCCCCAATTCAAGACATCTGCCTCTGTTCATCCGGTTTTAACATGGTGCATTTTACTCATTTTCACTGTCAATTTACTGTGTTAGTACCATACATTATTAATACAATGTCACAATCCCATTTTCCGTCTGGCTCCGGTGCCAGTGACCTCCAGGCTGAAGTTCCTGGAGCCTCACATGCACTTTAAACCGTTGACACGTCCATTCTGCCGGGGGTCAGAGCTCCATCTGTTGTTTCATAACGGTGGGATGGGGATGGGGATGGGGGCGTCGTGCCACTGGCTGCTGGCTGCCGACGGGATGGCACCGAGGGGGGGGCGTGATGTGCGGCCGCTCACGTAATGTTGCTCCGCACGTCTGCAGCAGAGACAGACGATGTCCGGTCCAGTGCACAGATGAACACTGCTCCAATAAATGAATTCACTGACACACACTGCGTTGTCAAGTGCGCATATAAGGTGGTATTGATATTGCACATTATATCTCATAATAACTGATTTACGCTGATTTACTTATTAATCCCAGCTAATAGCAATATTTATACTGTTTTTGACCCCCAGTCCTTGTTGGTAATTGTCCTGTGTATGCAACTTAGTGAGTTTTCATCAATTTCCTACTGCACATACAGTTGGAGCACACTCTGCTGGAAAGAACATGTTATAACATCTCTCCTAAACATTGCTTTGCCTATTTTAACCTCAGCAGGTTACCATGACACCAAACGACTGTTTCGGCATTTTGATGTTAAACAGATAAATAGATAGATGATAGATGATATATCCTTTGATATAGCAAACAATGTCAGGTAAATAATGAGGAATAAAACTGTCGGGCTCAAGCAGACGGGCAGTGGTGAAATCAGGTTACAGGGATTGCATTGTAGGCCAAAGTTGCGTCAGAAATAACTGGGTAACTTTTTTGAAATTTGGAAATGAGGTTGGGTGGATACCGAATCATTGCCAAAGATGCACAGATAGAACAGGCAGGTTTGTTCACGCCAACGACAGCCAAACAGATTTTTAATACTGAAGTCTTATCTTCAAAACAAAATTGTATAAAACATTAAATTATGTATTACTCAACGTGTGTTGTTATCAGTAGCACATTCCAGTGTTGTTTTCAGTGTCAGGTAGTACCAACTGAAAAAAGTTAATGGTTTACTAGTTCAGTCAATATATACACATGTCTTTTTGGCTTTGGGAAAGTACTGAGCTGAAATCCAATAGTCTCTCAAAATATTTTAAGTTCTTAGAAAGGACTATACATACTCGTGTGCATGCGGTTCCACATATGCATCTTTTATTAAATGTCAATATGAGATAAAGCCCTGTGTCCCTGCCTGCAGATAGGACATCTGGTGATTGGTCAGAATGGCATCATGTCCACGCCGGCTGTCTCCTGTGTGATCCGCAAGATCAAAGCAGTGGGGGGGATCATCCTCACGGCCAGCCACAACCCAGGAGGCCCCAATGGAGACTTTGGCATCAAATACAACATCTCCAGTGGAGGTGAGAATGTTTCTCACAGGAGTTTACAGGCCGTTATTTAAAGAATGTTATAGGTGCATCATTTGTGTTTAGTTCCTCTGATGTAACAAACCTGTCACCTTTAATCATCTTTAAATTGGCCCCAGGTCCTGCTCCAGAGGGCATTACAAACCAAATATTTGAGATCAGCAAAGGCCTGCAGGAGTATCACATCTGCCCGGAGCTGAAAGTGGATCTGGCAAAGATTGGCAAGCAGACGTTTGAAGTGGACACTTTCAAGCCTTTCACAGGTACGGTGCGTGTGTGGATGAAATACGTGAGTATAATGTTTGAATAAATTTCTTCTTGTCAGGGTTGGAAAGGAACACCAGTGACCCCAGCCGCTCTTCAGTTTGAAGTCTGCTGTCTAACATGTGCTCTGTCTCTTTTCTGGTTTTAGTGGAGATTGTGGACTCCGTTGAGGCCTATGCAGACATGCTCAGAGGCATCTTTGACTTTGCTGCACTGAAGGAGCTTCTCTCTGGAGCCGGTCACATTAACGTCCGCCTGGACGCCATGCACGGAGGTGAGAGGCCACACAGATGTGAGCGAATAAAGTCTGGGAGACCGCTTGGTCAACAGATTTCTAAGCAGAGGAAGGTTGTCTTTGTCGCCGAGCTGTGTTGGATAGATCTCTTATAACACACTCTGCCTCCCTCTAGTGGTTGGTCCCTATGTGAAGAAGATAGTCTGTGAGGAACTGGGTTCTCCTGCCAACTCAGCCGTCAACTGTGTCCCTCAGGAGGACTTTGGAGGCCACCACCCTGACCCCAACTTGACCTATGCTGCAGACCTGGTCAACACCATGAAGGGAGGAGAATACGACTTTGGGGCAGCCTTCGATGGGGATGGTGTGAGTGTTCCGTCGGGGACGAAGATTGTACAGAACCAGTCAGACACTCTGAGGAGAACAGAGTTATGAAAGAAGTATGATTAGGTGGCAAAGACGTGCAACTCAACATTAATCCATGATGTCAGCTCGTAAAAAGAAATGTCTTGTCTATTGAGTTTGGAATTGTCTGGTTGACTGTAAGTCAACAATGGAAATAATTGCTCTCGGGATGAGTTGAACTTATTGAACTTTGGCACAGCCTTTACTGATGATGAATACTTTGAGTCAGTAAGAGTCAGTCAGTCACATCCGGAGCTTCTCCGCCCCAACACTTTTCTCATGTTTCATGAAAGGAACAGACAAACACTAATATTGGTTTTAGGACAGAGAAATATGCGAAAACATAATATGGAACGTATCGTTGGGTTTCTTTGGAGTTTTGAGATCCACTGACGGTTCTTCCCTGTCTCTTGTCTGTAACTTCTCTTCAGGACCGTAACATGGTGCTTGGTAAACACGGCTTTTTCGTGAACCCTTCAGACTCAGTGGCTGTCATCGCTGCCAACATCACCAGCATCCCGTACTTCCAGAAGACTGGCGTCAAGGGCCTGGCCCGCAGCATGCCCACCAGTGGAGCCTTGGACAAGTAAAAAAAAAAAAAAAAATCCTTTTGTAGGATAAAGACGTCAGTAACTCGCAGCAGTCCGAGATCAACTTTTCCTAATGTCGTTGTTTGCTGTGTGTGGCGGATTGTTTTCCAGCGTGGCTAAAGCGCTGCAGATGCAGCTGTACGAGACTCCAACTGGCTGGAAGTTCTTTGGGAATCTGATGGATGCTGGCAAACTGTCGCTGTGTGGAGAGGAGAGCTTTGGCACTGGTGAGTGACAGGCAGCACAACTCCGTCAGGAGACGGGGCAGTGAACCTTTACTCACTTGCCGCCTCTCTTTTTTTTTTAAAAACCAACCAGGCTCAGATCACATCCGTGAGAAGGACGGCCTGTGGGCGGTGCTTGCATGGTTGTCAATCTTAGCTAACAGGAAACAGAGCGTTGAAGAGATCATGAAGGATCATTGGCAGAAGTTTGGCAGGAACTTCTTCACCAGGTCAGCAGTGATCTTATTAGAACACTTCAGGAAATGTGATCTTGCTTTTGAAGATGTCACTGAGTATTTTTGAGATAAATGTTGCTTCATTTTTCAGCCTTGAGGGGGATGTGGGTAGTTCAAATGTATCACTGTAGCACCCCCTAGTGGCACTTGTGAGAACTTTAAAATAATCACTGAACAAATCAACAACTTAGCAGATAATGTATTTATCCTGAACATGAACCTTTTATTCAGGTATGACTATGAAGAAGTGAACTCTGATGCTGCCAACAAAATGATCAAAGATCTGGAGACAGCGATGTTTGACCCGTCCTTCATGGGAAAGAAATTCTCATCGGGGGATAAAACTTATGAAGTCGCTGTTTCAGACAACTTTGCCTACACCGATCCAGTGGATGGAAGTGTTTCTAAAAACCAGGTCAGCATTCGACATATGTTCCTCCATTATCAGACATCACCTGTACACTCGTGTGTGTAGTCAGTGGAAAATATGCTGACTGCATCATTCAGTAACTGTGTACTATATCATTGTCAATAAGTCACTCTCCCTGTTTTTTCCTCTCAGGGCCTCAGGATTATCTTCTCTGACGGTTCAAGGATTATTTTCCGTCTCAGCGGTACAGGCAGTGCAGGAGCAACCATCAGGCTCTACATAGACAGCTATGAGAAGGACCCCCAGAAGATTTACCAGGACCCACAGGTCAGAACATTAAGGGTTAATCCCAGCCTGCTTTAGGCAGAAAGTATTAGACAATAAAGTTATCAAAAAGGAAAATAAACTTTCATGGGATCAACAGCAGGACAATAGTTTTTCCTATTCGTCAAATCTTGAAGGAAAAAGAGAAAGCTAAGGATTTAATTTGATATGTCACCACATCATCCACCCAAGTTAGAGCAGCCAACAGTTTAGCGCTCAGGGGCCCCAGACCCCTTCACCAGACCGCCTGGAACGATCTGTAAATCTCCAGCACAGCCAGTTTGGGTGGAGCGCTCCAACGCAAGGTCCAAAAACGATTATTCGACATGGGAGAAGATGGAGACGTTTGGCCAAGTCTCCAGTTGCAGCAGCTTATCAGGGCCAGGATGAAAAGAGGGAAGCACAGTACAAAGGGGAAACGAGAGAGTGCGTTCCGACGTGACACCTCATAAAGAGGTTTGACTGGTGTGGACAGGGAGGAGAT
Source organism: Aeoliscus strigatus (assembly GCA_901007665.1). NCBI lineage: Eukaryota > Metazoa > Chordata > Actinopteri > Syngnathiformes > Centriscidae > Aeoliscus > Aeoliscus strigatus. The sequence goes on from CAAKHB010002628.1 coordinate 16,001, forward strand.
GTAGTACACCAAAGAAAGACAAGGCAGAAAAAAAGCCCTTAATCTTCTGTGACACGTACACGTCCAGAATGAGAAGATAAACAGAAACATACGGCTTCACAAACCTACGTTGGGAGATTAATGCCTGGCTGATTACGTGTAGGTTTGATTTACACGTCGAGAGTGGTTTGAAACACTTCTTCCTGAGTTAGTCCTGAACACTGTGTTTGATCTATCGGCTTTAGGGAAGAAAAAAAAAAGGCCAAAATGAAGACAGAAGTTGAAGTTAAGCGCCAGTGAAATGGGAGAACCAGAGAGGGAGTCATAAAGTGTGTGTTATCTCTGGGTGCAGGTGATGCTCGCTCCACTGGTGGACATCGCCCTGAAGGTGTCACAACTCCACGAGAGAACCGGACGCACCGGCCCCACTGTGATCACATGATTCCTCTGCCGCGCTGTCCCCCACTCGCCACCCGAGCAACAGGATACCTCCTCTGTCGGCGATGGAGCTGCCCACATGCTGTCTCACACCACCGTTGTGATTAGTTTACAAGTTCTTTTCTTAAAACGAGGGAGAAAACCTGTTTCAACACGTTTCAACTTGTGTAGTTTGTGGATCCGATGTGTCCAGATCCACTAAAACTCATCAGTCAGCATGGGGCAACTTCATCCCAACAAACCCCACCCTAAACTCCCCTCTGACCTGGTGCCTTCGTCTCCCTCTGTTCTTCCAAACCACCAAAACAGCCTCTCAGCCTGAACCATAAAACAATGCAGAAGGCCTTGGAAGCTGACAGCTCCACATTAATAAAAGAACATTGAAAGCTGTTTTAGCTCAAAATCTTCTTTTCTGCATGGTTGTAAAATATTCCTCAAGAGCTGTTAGAACTATTAGAAGTCATTTGGCAGGTTGAACGAACTGGAACACTGGTGCTGTTAGAAGAAGAAGACAAACTCATACTGTTCAGGGGTTGGTAGACACTGCTCAGATATGACCGTCGTCATGGAGCTGGCTGATGAAACCACTGGTTTTGGGCTGGATATTTTTATTCTGTCTTAACGAAGGCGTTCCTGGGGCAAACATCCAAACTGTCTTCTTCCTGTTTCCTCGTGTTACAGGTGTCACAGTGGAAGGCTGAAACACGTCGTCACAAATGAGTGTTTTCAAATGAAGCTTGGACACACACACTTTCTTTGTAGACGTTCTCGTGTGTGAGACATATTATTGAACCACTGACGACTATGGATCTTTTTTTCTGTCACAAACTTCGAGACTCATTTCAAGCTGTCATTAAGAAGTAGGTCAAAGTCGTTCCAGCTCTTGGTCCTCGGTTGTTTACATTGCACAGAGGACACGGCTCTCCAGGGCCGCTGCCAGCCTCTAACCGGCTTTGACATTTGGGATGTAGAAATGCTCTGAAGTTCCCGGCTGTCTGTTCCCTCAGGCGACAACATCAGCGTGGAAACCTTTTTCGTTGTTCAGAGGCTGTCAGGCCGACTTTGTGCGATGTGGGCTGGTAATGGCTTACAGGCTGCCTGTCATGACATCAGGTAGTCACAGGCTTCATTAAACCAGACCGCTCTGCAGCTGTCAGATGTCTCCTGGACTTCTCCTGGAGTTGATGCCTGGTGTTTATCAGAGCCGCGTGTTCAGTGAAGAAGGAAACACAAGCACACAAACACAAATATCTGCGTCCCACACTGCTTTTTTGTTAGTTAACAATATGAACAGAATGTTGAAAATAGTTTTGGTGTTTTTAATCCCAAATGATTTGCATCTGAACTGAGCTGAACTGAAATATTATACAGGAGACATGAATCATCTTTTTTTATCTGCGTTACATTGAATCTCAGGTGCAGTTTAACAAGAAGTTTTACACGTCTTTTAGTTTGCATTTCTCGTTAAGTTCCTCCTATCATATCCAAAATCATCCCCACGTATCCCAGAATCATTCTGGAGGTTTTGGATGAAGACACAAAGAAAGCAAAGTCTGTGACTCTAAACTGTTGAACCAATTTTTTTTTTGTCTTTTGGTTTCTGTGGATCTTTCTGTGGGCTTCTATTCCCAGCTGACTAATACACTATTATAATTTTTATAGTGAACCTTCAGCAGCATCATACCACACTAAATTATCCCCATCTGTCTCTTCCAAAACTAATAGTTCAGTTCACATTTCATGTCATCCCTCGAGCTCTTCATATTTTAGTTGTATCATCCTCACGCTGCAGAGGAGGATACCTGATGTCAGCAGGCCACACTGTCTCAGTCATGTTTTGATGGTTGTCATGGTGTGTTAAACCTGTTGAGGGCCACAGGGTCAAAGAGCCGGTGGGCGTCTGGGCCTGACTTTACTTGCGTTGGCTCCAGGTAAATTGTGCGGTAATGTCATTATACATACATTTATTATAGTAGAAATCCTGAAGTTTGACTTGACACCCCACTTAAAATATGACCCTCCCTGAGGGAAGTGATCATGTCTGTGTGCTGGTTTCTTGACACATATTCTCTCACAAAGTAAATTACTATAAATCAAATGCCAGGGAGCGACGGGGGCAAATTGTTCTTTAGTGTTGGGTAGTAACTGAATTTAAACTGTCAGTAAAATGTGGAATTAAATTAGTTACTTATGGGAATATATGAGAATAATTTCTGAAATGTGTCTGTATATGTTTATGTCAGTATGTTTGTAGTGATTTCTTATGGGATTAATGAAGATGTTCAATGGAGGAGTTAAGGAGCGTGACAGAAGTCAGTGTTGATGCTGCTGAATGTTCAAACACTGACACCTCCACATTTAGAAAAGTCATCAAAAAGTGATCAAATCTAATTACAGTTACATTAGTTACATACATCTGTTGAAATTGTTGCACTGCTAACACATTTTAAAAGTAAAAGTAACTTTCCCAACACTGCTTGTTTTTCAGAGAGTGAAAATCAGACCAACTTCTGTATTTTGTTCTGGTTTCACTGGAGATGACTTTCAGGGTGGATTCAGGCTGAGTACTGTACATGTATGAAAGCACAACATGTGCGGGTTTACTCGTTGGAGAAGATGAAACTTGACGGGTGTGTGACTGTAAAAACACTGGCATTAACAGAGGGTCCGTCCTCGTGAGTCATTCTCATCCTTACACTCTCTAATTTTCCCGATCTGGAGCCGAGCTCTACAGGATGATGTACGAGGCCGTAAAAACTGTTCAGCAACAGGACGACAGGAAGAAGAACGTATCTGACCACACGGCTGCACTCGGTGCTGCGGTACAGAGTCTGGATAGTGTCCACAGGCTGATCTGTAACCTTTCATTCATTCTTTACGCCGCAAACACACGCCAGGCCACCGCTCACCTCTTTGACTCTTTGGACGCTGATGGAGAGACTATTTGGACCATTTCAAGAACATGGTGATTAAAGCAAACCCTGGATGTTAAGGCCGTTTACGGTAGCAGAAGTATTCAATGTCTGACTGAGCAGAACAATCCGTCCTCTCTCTGCATGCGCGCCACTAAGAATACAAACACAATCAAACCTCGTCGTGTATTCCGACTCACATCTTACACGTGTGCGTGATTACAGTGCTGCTCCGTGAAACGTCCTGTGGAGAAGATTGTGAGAATATATTTGTAATTTGTCACGCTTTTTAAATAATCTCAGTCGTTCTGCCGCCTCAGGAATATAAAATTGTTTGTGAACACAGACGTTGAATCACTCCAACATGCACACAGACCAGAAGACCGCTCAGCAGCATGTGACGGTGAGGTACAAGATGGATTGATTCAAATATTGAATTTTAAACGCTAATTAGCTGGTAAGAAACGGTGAATCAAAATGGGGGTTTGGACGGGAGTCGGCGTGATGAGGCCGATGTGGTCTGTCAGGCGTTTAATAATGTCTCAGCTGGAATGGAAACTGTTGAGTTACGTCCTGATTGAGGCTCGTGCAAAGTGCTAACACATTTTCATTGAGGATGATGAACAAAAAGATAGTAGCATGAATGATTAGTCCTTGGAGGATGTGAGGGAAACAGTACCGAGAAGGTCAGGACCTGTGTTTCTGAAGGCCCATCATAATCCTCGTCCCTTCAATCTCGTTTATTGGCTGAGACAAGATTGCCAACTTTTTTAACAAAGGGCCTCCCTGTCCGCGCTCCGTGGCCGCTGGAGAGAGCCTCAGGCTTCTGCTCTTCAAAGGGACCTTCACAACCCTAATCCACCCCACCGTACAGTTTGATGACTTCCACCATGTATGGTTGCAATTTCAATAATCAGATCCTACTTTAGGCAAAATGAAGCTGATGGACATCAAGGGGTAAAAAAAAAAAACAGGACAGTGCCAGAAGTAATCTCAGCGGTGAGATCTTCCACCTCAGGTGAAGTTCGTCGGGTGACTCGGTCAGACAGCGGACATGTGATGAGCATCACCTCGCACGTTGTTTCCAATCTGCAGTCAGTCGGGCTCTTTTTCTGCTGCTTATACCTCCAGTGACTCACTGTGAATTTGCTCTGTGTGCTGTGTCCGTTTGTGTTCTTCATTGTTTTGTGACATGAACTCATGCTCACATCCACACACACATGCCCACACACAATAATCTCAAGTGCTTCTATCTTTCTGTGGTTAAGATGGAGCTCCACCCTCTTCAAAAAAAAAAAAAAAAACCCAAAACACAGCTCGCCCTTTTACTCATGCCTCCTGCTGCAATAATTATAAAGCTCAAACTACCAAAGTGAGATTGAACATGTGTGTCTTTATTTACTCTTTGAATTGCATGAACAGAACTTTTCTGGTTTTGATCAGATCAGATCAGAACTGTCATGTGTCCTTTCCACAACTTGAAGTAACTGTGGATCAGCAAAGATGTGTTGATATACACTGGACAGGATGACAGGAATCCTCCCAGAATGCTGCTGAGCTAAACTTGGAAACATGGGAAGCTGCAGAACCAAGCCCAGGGCCTCCTGAGGCCTCCTAACCAAAGCCTGACTCCCCTCCACCTCCTTTCAGCAGCATCCCTGGAGAGATGTGGTGATTCCTGGAGAGTATGGCGATAAGGCCAGCTGCCTGATGGGTGTGTCT
>CAAKHB010002629.1:13568-27461 GCA_901007665.1 Aeoliscus strigatus
ACAGAATGTTTAAACCGACCTCCAGGAATCACATTCGCCTGCGGTTCTCAGCTGTGTGTGTGTGTGTGTGTGTCAGGATGTAATCAGGTCAGCGCTCGCCGGGCAGAGACGCCCATGCACAAACTACATCCAATCACTCCATCACTCCACCATCACTCCACCATCACTCCATCACTCCACCATCACTCCACCATCACGCCACCATCACTCCATCACTCCACCATCTCTCCATGACTCCACCATCACTATACCATGACTGCCACCACTTCACCCACCAGACTGCAGTACTTGTAACACACACACACACACACACACTGCAGTACTAGTTAACACATCAAGTTCAAATCAAAGTTTCTCTGATCGTTCCCTCTTTGGAATCAATCTGCACCTGTATGAAGATATTCTGTGTGTGTGTGTGTGTGTGTGTGTGTGTGTGTCCCTCATTGACAATCGATATCTAATTACAAGCTGCTCGATGAGCTGCTGGCACAGGACGACCATCGTTTCCTCCATCACAGCCGCACGTCTCCACAGAGTTATCTGCATGCTGCCGTGGTAACAGCACCCCCCCATACACACACACACTATTAGCGCTCTTTGCCTTACAGTCAGCACTTTTACAAGACACAGCTTCATCCCACTGCGTCTGTCCTGGTAGTGACTTCGCAGAATGAAACATCATCATCTCCACCTCCATCAGCACCACCATCTTCACCAGAGATGGTGGTGAGAGAGAAACAGTTGGAGATGGTGTTAATAGACTCAACTGAGGACAAGAGGACGGTCTGGTAACATACACAGAGACAGGAAAAGACAGGACCGGAGTGGGAGGAGCCTGACCCCCTTTCGACGTCACACACACGTGTCCAGCTGGACTCATCGGTGGTGAAGTTCAGGATCTGGATCTGGTTCTTTGCGGCAGGAACCCCTCATCTGTTCACGCACACACCTCCATCTCCTGGTTGCTCTACATTGTTGCCATGACGATGGGTTAGCTGATTGATAGAAAACTGATCACAGCTTCATTTCAAGTCACACTTCCATTCCCACTACGCCCCCACCACCTCCTTGAAGTGTGCATTTTACAGTGAATCACATTACAGGTCATTTTTTTTAGAAAATACTGTGATATTTTATTAAAAACGTGGCAGAAAAGTTTCTATTGTCACTTAAGGCAAACAAGTATTTACAAGAACAAACAAACATTTATTTACAGTTTTCAGCTCAGGAACCAAACTCGTGTTTGATGCCCCAAAGCGCCGCAGTGGTTCTCCCCGTATCACGTCACAGCAGAAACTGTACCAGGTCTTATTTACATTCATTCATTCACTTGCGCTTGTCGAGAAGTTTCACATATTGGAGCACTGAAAGAAAACTGTGCCGTCGCTTCTGGATGACATGTTGCTGGTGGTGGCGGCGGCACTGATGGAGGACGTGGACATGCAGTGATGCAAAAATATTTACACACAACTAAAGTTCTTAAATACTTTGAGCACAAACCACGATTCAGTAAAAGTCTATAAATACGTTGGGGGGGGCTGTTGTTGCTTTTATTATTTAAACCTCGTCTGAATGGTTTCTTCGTGTACGTTAACAGTCATCTGCTGTTACCATGGCAACATTCATGCTGTGCAGACACAAGCCTCTGGGAGGTCAGAGGTCGCGTGGCTCCGCCTTCCAGCGGAGCTATACCCGTGTGGTGGAGTGTGTGTGAGGCAGGCTGCTGCTGTTGTGGCTGCCGGCGAACGTGCTGAAGTTATGCAGCGGCTGCATTCCGGCCAGCGAGCTGGGGATCACGGTGATGGTGCTGGGCGCTGCCAGTGCCGCGTCATCGGGCGAGCGCCGCAGCGTCAGCGTGTAGTCGGGCGGGCAGGCGAGGCGCAGCGTGTTTTGCGATGGCTCGCGCTGCTGCTGCTGCTGCTGCTGCTGCTGCTGCTGCTGCTGCTGCTGCTGCTGCTCGTGCTCCAGCTGCTTCATCTGCAGCGACGTCAGCTCCTCGCTCTGCAGGTGCGCCACGTCGTTGGCGGCGGACGGCGCGGTGGGCGGGGCCGAGCTTCGCTGCGGCGTGGAAATGCGCTGGCTGGACTCGTGTCTCCGCTTGTCTTTTTTGTAGTAGAGAGCGGCGAAGGCCAGGATGTTTAAAAACAGCAGCGAGGCTCCCACAGCGATGGTGACGCTCAGCTCGGTGGAGTAGTCCCGCTTGGTCTCGATCACCACCGTGGACTCGTCCAGCTCGCCGGCCTTGCGCTGGTCCGTGGTCAGTTTGGTGTTGGGGGAGGGGACCCCAGGGTGGCGCGTGGTGGAGGGCCAGGAGTTCTTGAAGCGTTTGGTGTAGGGATAGGGCGTGGTGTCCTGCGGAGGGATCTTGGTGGTGGTGGACACGTACTGAAAGAACTCGTTGATGTTGTGCAGGTGCGGAACCAACTCGAGCCAGAAGGCCACCTTGGTGGCGCGGTAGTGGTCGCGCACCCGTGGTTTGAGGCCGATGTGGAGGTACAGCTGGTCTTTGGGGTTGTACTTGGTCCACGCCACCTCCTCGAAGCGATTGGGCTTTGTGTGGATGAACTTTGTGTCCTGAGGGACGGGCTGGTTAGGATCTCTGAGGAGAACAGACATTGTCACTGCAGAGTCACCGAGGACAGGTTCGGACTGACAGACTATCACACAACTGATGTTGGTGTTGGCCAGGGTTAGCCAGGGTTCGGGTGACACGGACTATCAGTGTGATCAGTGGAGTTCAGAGCATCAGTGACTAAACGGTGCCACGGCACAGAGTGTCGATGTGACTCATCTGCTGTCATCAAACACTGATACGTAATGTGAAGGTGATAGTGTGACTGAAATGTAAACATCCCACTAATCCTCTCATCGGAGGATTTGCCTGTTCATTGACCTTCACCTGATCTGTGCCGCGCACACGTTCGTCACCAAAGCAACAAAACTTTGCGGAGGTTTTCTCATGAAGCGTTTTGTTCGCTCCTATGACAGTAATTACGGTAGACGGTGAAACAAGGAAACAAGGTCTCACCCGGTTTTGGCGAAGTTGGTCCAGTAGGTCATGACGACAGCGCTCAGCATCACGTCGTTCTTGGAGAAGTTGCAGTTGAACAGGTCGGTCGGGCCGATCATTGGGATCCCGAACACGTACGGAACCTCGTCGCCGTGCGCCGAGTCGGCCCAGCTGGGCTTCATGTCGCTCTGACAGTGGTGGTAGAAGGCGTAGAAGTAGGTGGGAGAGCCGTACTGGGCGTGGAGGTCTGCCGTGGCCACCGCCGGCGCCACCCACTGGTGGTCAGTGAACAAGGCCACCAGGGTCTTGCGGCGGGTCTCTGGGTTCTCCTTGTCCGCCCAGTCGGTGTACATGAACTTAATGGTTTCGCGCAGAGTGTCTTTGCCCTCGGGGTACCCGTACAGATGATCCACAAAGTCCGACACGGCAAAGTCAAAGTCGTTGGCAGACACGCCGTCCTCGCTGTCCACGACCCCCTCCACAAACTTGAAGCCCTCGCCCTGGTTGACGCCCAGCATGATGTCGTAGTTGAGGAACTCGCCCTGCTCCATGAGAATCTGAGGGTCGTCTGGGATGACGTCGCCATCGATGACGGGACCAAACGCGATGTGGTACTTTGCGGGCGTGACGTTCTGCTCGATCAGCTCCTTGTAGTTCTTGTTCTGCAGACACTCCACCAGGTCCACGGTGTCCAGCACGTTGCAGCCCACCTTCTCGGCGAGGGCGCGGGCGTACTTGGCCGGCTGATAGTTGACGGCCCAGCTGGACAGCGCCGTGCCGCTCTGGATGATGGCTTTCTGGAAGAGATCTGACAGGAGAGCCACTGTGGGTGGAACATGAAACATGGCGGGGACAGGAGACCCGTCCCAGTGGAACGCACAGAAACTGATGACGGGACACAAATGTTCCGGTGCCATAGCAACAGAACAGGCTGGTCACACGTCTCCAAAGAGCAAGCGGAGTCATCCATCACATCCAGGTGAAGCGGAGACTTGTCGCGGTACCTGCAGCCAATCGCACTGTCTGAGGCCCGGTGCCGCACGAGCGCTGCAGCTCTGTTTCACTGCTATTTTTACTCTCTCTCTCACACACACACACACACACACACACCGCTGTGACTCAACTGCTCTGTGGAAAAGTAGGTTTTGAGCACAACACGTCCCAGAAGAGTTGGCGAGGCTTCGCAGTCAAATTTCACCTCAAACTCACCACAGCACTGCAGAGTGTCGACAGACGTCCACATCTGATTGGCTCAGAGTCACAGGGGGCGGAGCTTCGCTAATACTGAAGGAACCCGCCAACATTACTTTTACAGCTTCAAGAAGAACACAGGATGCAGGACAAGTACACAGGGCACTGTGTTTTCTTATGATGACTCATGAAACATGTTTCTTTGTCAGACTCGTCAGAATGCTGATCGCCATGGTGACTGGAGGAGGAGCCACACTGCCTTCAGCAGCTCACTTATTCATTTATCACTCACTCACTCATTGCTCCCACTCATTGCTCTGTCACTTGTCCCTCACTCATTCATCTCTGTCACTGGCCCCTCACTCGTTTGTCTCAGTCGTCTCCTCACTAGTTCACCGTGCATACCTTCAGAGTAGTGTGACAGGGTGAGCAGGCTGACGCAGGAGGCCCCAGCTCCAGAGCCAAAGATGGTGACCCTCCTGGGGTCTCCTCTGAAGCTCTGGATGTTTTCTTTGATCCACCTCAGTGCCTGGATCTGATCCAACAGCCCATAGTTTCCTTTGGCTGCCTGGTCACCGGTGCTGAGGAACCCTGGAACACACACACACACACACACACACACACACACACACACACACACACACACACACACACAGACACATACAGACACACACACACACACACACACACACACACCTGACCTTGCTGTCGACCCCAGGCCTCCTCCCTGTGACCTCTTTGGCAAAATGTAGCACTGAGAACTATCACTCAATGAGCGTTGCATTGTGGGAAACGCAGTGAGAAGACAAAAAGAGTGAGAAGTCGTGTGTGTGTGTGGCAGGGACACTTCCCCAATCAGTGATGTAAAACAGAACCATTGTCACTGTGGCAGAAAAAAACCTGATTAATGCAACAGGGTGTTTGTGTGAGAGATGAAAGGGGAGAAAAGGAGGGATGGTGGGGGGGTGAGAGAGAGAGAATCAGGCCATGAGAAGGTTTGCGACACACTGGAGTCTGTTCAATGTCCAGCAGACGTGTGTGTGTGTGTGTGTGTAGATGAGTGTCAGGAACTGATGAAGTGTAGTTGTTGTATGTGTGTTGAGGTGTGTGTGTGTATGTGTGTTGGAAATGTGTTATGTAACTTCCTCTCCAGGGAACGGAGGGAGAGAGAGGGGGGGGTCGGAGTGAGAGACGAGAGGTGGAATGTCATGAGTGAGGGAAAAGACTGAGGAACAACGTTCCTGCTTTTTTCCCCTCTGTCTGCTGTATGTACTCTATGAGAGAGAGTGTGTGTGTGTGTGTGTGTGTGTCCTCCCTCGTTCATAAATCAGCACTTTTCTCTCCCTGCTCTTCTATAAACACCACAACACGTACTATTCCTCCACCAACCACTGTCTCTGTCATATAAACACGTCTCTCCTGCTTTCTCTCCATCACACCTGTGTGTGTGTGTGTGTGTGTGTGTGTGTGTGTGAACAGAGCAGAATAGAACAGAAGTACTTGAAAGAAACTCTAGAGGATGACAAACACAAATTACCAGCAAATCTATAAGAAACTAAAACTAAACATATTTACTAACAGAATGTTTTAAAGTAAATAAAAAAGGGTCAATCATACGTGTGTGTGTGTGTTCACTTGTTTTAGTATGAGAAGTTGTATTTTACATCTGCAGGGAAGGTGACGAGTAAAAGCACATTGAAAGAAGACGAGCTGGACACGACGGCCTTATGTCATAAAGTGTGTTTGGTGGAATCACTGCTCCTGGGGGGGGGGGGGGTCACGTTACCGAGGGATGTGTCATAGAATGTGTGATAATCAAATCAAACCGGACTTTCTGTGGTTTAGAGCTGTATTTAACAAAATATTCCTGCTTATTCTTGAGACTTTGGTGGATGGATCGCTGCATGAGACTGGATCAACCAATGGATCGCTGCATGAGACTGGATCAACCAATGGATCGCTGCATGAGACTGGATCAACCAATGGATCGCTGCATGAGACTGGATCAACCAATGGATCGCTGCATGAGACTGGATCAACCCATGGATTGCTGCATGAGACTGGATCAACCAATGGATCGCTGCATGAGACTGGATCAACCCATGGATCGCTGCATGAGACTGGATCAACCGATCCACCTCCACGCTCTGGTCCTGATGGGACAGGGAACCGCTACTTCAACACCCTCTGACTGACCTGCTGCTGGTCGACCCTCTGAGGGTCAGAGGAGGAACAGACACCAGGGGTCAGTGTTCCTGTGTGCAGAGACAGCAGCATCCCCCCGTCCTCCTCCGTGCCTCACCCTCCTCCTCTCCCCTCTGCAGGCCGCTGACAGACCATCGTCAACCCGTTGTTTGATGACATTTCTGAGCTGGTTCATCTCATTAAATCGTCAAACCGTGTACTAACCGTGCTGCTGCAAACGTGGAAACACATCAGTGGAACGTCTGCACGCACACGCTGATTGACGCCTGTGGGGGCAGCGTCTGTTTTAGAACGACAGAGGCACCGTGATCACGGTGGTGTCTGGTAACAGGATGTTACACAGCAGCTGCATCCTGTGACGTTACACACCCATAAGTTCTTCACTCCCCATTAAAGCTGTTGAACACACACACAGACAATCAGAAATGGACCATTACTCTGTTTTCAGGTGTTATTAGTCCACACTTTGTGAGTTTTTCTCTTCATTCCATTCATTCCATTTCTTTTTTTGTCCATTTCTTCTTCTTCATCCCACTCGTCTACATTCTCGTTGTCTCCAAACAACGTGACAGAAATGTTCACGCCTCAAATGTCCAGCTGTTGTCACCGCCGACAGAGAGGTTCACCTTTAGAAAGGTTCACCTGTGCATGAGACACACAGCTGACAGCTGAAGAGAAGAGGACAGAGAAGAGGATTCACACAGACCGTGGTAAGAAATACACAGAACAGAACACTGTGATGTACACTCTTCTGTGTTGACTTTCCCTCCATTATGTGTAGCTGAATACTTCTGTTCGATCATGGTGTAGCGGACAGGAAGTACATGGAGTGACGATAGGGGTGAGGTGGGATGCGGAGACCCTTAATCTGTCCTGTGCAAACCTTAATCCCATTACTGGGAGCCGGCAGGGAGCCGGCGCCCCAGGACGCGGTGGCGACGCTCCGGTCCCGTTTGAAGAGGGAGTGGAGCTGCAGGACGGAGCAAGGGTGGAGAACTCGACCTCGGTACGGACGGACAGACGGGGAGAAGGACGTGACGGGTCGTATGTTCAGACATGAATCCAAGAAGGAACGACGTCATCGTCACGGCTGCAGCTGTCCCACCTTCAACTCCCTGTTTCAGTGTCTCCGTCAGTCATCTCTCACCCTGGGACCCCCACTGGCTCCAGCCCGGGTCGTCGTCCGAGTCCGTGTCCACATCTCTTCACTCCACGGGACGGCTCCTGTCACGGTGCTGGAGGTTTGTTCAGTTCCTGTGGGCGATGTGACGTGGCACTCGTTTTATTGACTGAAACCGTGTACGTAGAGTGCACACACACACACACACACACACACACACACACACACACACACACCTCTGCGTGCAGCAGCTTGTCAGTTTGTGTGTCTGAGCGTCTGTTTTCTTATAGATCCTTTATATGAGTCTGTTTATGTGAGGATGTGTTGGCTAATCTGCCACAGGGGGAAGGGGGGGCACGTCCCAACCTGTCTCTGTGTGTGTGTGTGTGTGTGTGTGTGCGTGTGACGTTCAGCAGCAGGTACGAGCCTGTCGGGGAGGAGCTGAATGTTTGGAAGATTCCGACAACTTTTCATGCACTCATTCATTCATCTCCTCCCGTTGCTCCACTTACGGGTCTCCATTGTGCTGGTGAATGGTTGAACGTCAGACAACCGTTCACACTCACATTCACACCTACAGGTGATTGACAGTGAACCTCAGCATGCTGTTGGTTGGGGTGGGGTACCTGGAGAGAACCCACACAGACACAGGGAGAGGATGGAAACTACACACAGAAAGAATCCAGGACAGGAATCAAATCCTGTGGCTATGCGGGGACTGGGCTAACCGCTGCCCTACCGTGTCGCCCTCCTACAACTTTGGTTCCTTTTGTCATTCCGTCCTCCGGTCCCCTCCAGGTCCTCAAAGGTTTTGGTGTTTCCAGTCGGAGTGTGTGCGTGCGGCTGAATAAGCGGCTTAGCGTCTTCCGCTGCTCGCCGCTGCAGCTGTCCAGCAGCACTCAGATGGATGCTAACTTTAGCGTAATGCGTACATGCGCTGTTTGTGTATGCGACCACAATGCTGGGCTGCTGTTTTGTTCTGGCCAAAGCAAAGTGCAGCTAAGGATGCAGGGAGGGATATTTATATACATACATACACACACATATGTATAAGTATATGTCATGTACATTTCCCTAAACTCATGGTTGCGTTGCACAGCGTCAGCGTCAGACGTTCACTTTGTTTACATAAAGGTTTACAGGGTTTTTTTGTGGCCTCAACTTCCCCCTCTCAGTCTTACATAACCTGCCAACTAGGTCAGAGTTTCTCAATCAGCATGAACCAAAAAAAGCCTCTCAGACGTCCTGACAGGGCCGCAAAGAAGGAAAAGGTTCAGTGGCAGATGACTGGTCCGTCCTCTCTCACACACACACACACACACACACAGACACACACACACACACAAACACACACACACACACACCTCCAGACGTTGGCGTTCGTCCCTCCATTCTCCACCGTCTGTCCCATGAGTTCAGAGTCCTTCTAAGTCACTCTGTCTTTCCAGTATCTTGTAAAGTTCACGGCCATATTGGTCCCCACCCCTCCAACGATGTGTGTGCGTGCCTCTGACTGTCTGTCCTCATTAGTGGCCCCGTTTGCTCCACGGGCCTGATGTTTGTCGCAGGCGCCGACATCACAGGAGCCCGACCCAGGATACGGGATAAGATACGGTCGGGGACGGCTGCTGGTGGAGGGAGTGTGTGTGTGTGTGAGCAGGGGGGGATCCTGACATGGTCCCTGTCCCTGATGGGATCAGAGCAGTGGCAGCATGGAGCTGAGGTGCTGCCAGCTCCGGTTAACCACAAGCCGACCGACTCCAGCGGGACAGCTGCACTCTCACGCCATCACTTCCACTGCCCTGTTACCCTGCTTTCCCCGGACGACCCCCACCACCCCCACACACATACACCCCTCTTTGAGAATAATCGTACTGGCAAAATCTACAATGGAGGCATCTCTAGTGCCAACATAGGAAACCATGACAGAACCTCAGCCATGTTTTTAGAGAAGTTCAAATGGCAAAGGTCATCCTCTCCATGCAGAGTTTAGACTTCTGCTGACCCCCCTGGGACAGTAAAGTTCAATCAGATCAAACTGACTTAGTTTGACGCTGAGTTGTTTTTTGGGAGTGACTTCAGCCTGATTCTTCTCATGACAGTTGTGCAGTTGTGTAAGAGGATTCCTGACATGCATCACTCCACTTGTTTGTTTTTGGAGCCGTTTGGAGTCGGCGAGGTGCTTGTTAGTGCCTGCAAACAACGTCAACGCCTGTCGGGTGTGCTGACACACTCATGTGTTCATCTGTGACCGGGCAGGAGGATACGAACTGGTACCAGAAGAGAAACAGCTCAACAGAACAGATTCACAGCTGCCGGAGTCATATCGCTGCATCAGCAGAAAAGGAAAGAGGTGTAAGAGAGGCTGAGTTTGGTCGCTGTGGTGAGATCAACAGCTCTTATCGCTGGCTGCGAGCGAGCTGCAGCGCTGGAGAGAAACCACAGCGTACGTACGAGAGCACACAGGTACACCCAGTGTGCTGATATGATTACACACACACACACACACACTCGCATGCGATGTGAAAAACATCAGAACGTCACAAACAAACAAAATCAGGCAAATTGCACGGCTGCATTTTGCAGACTTTTATCACCTTTACTTTGCAGTTGAAGCGTGTTGCAGCCCGTTCACATGCCAGCGCTCAGTTGCAGTCGACGTCAGCGTGTCTGAGTCCATATCTGGATGCTGCTCCACCAAAACGTTCATCGAATAATCATCTAGATTTATTTATTGATTATAAACATACATTAAATAACATATAAATATATATAATGAAATGAATTACTTTGCGGAAAATCAACAACAACAACAACGATTAGAAAAATGTATTGTTCATTAAAACAAGGGGAAACAGGCCTTAGATATTATTAAAAAATACTAAGATTGTGACTGAGACTGGTTGGTTGGATGGATCCATCGGACCAGGTCTAATAATACAAACATCCTTCTGATGATTATCCATTCATCATGTAGTGTAAATAAAATGTATTGTACACTACATTTCTGTATTTCTGTATCATGTCCTTGAAGCTTCTACTATAAATAGTTTTCAACTGTATTCAGTACTGGATTGATTATTAAATGTCATATATGACGTCACCATCTCTGTATGTGTGTGTCTTGTCCCATATAAATACATATCCACGCCCTTCTTCTCACACTGTGAAAATGTGTAGAATATTATTTTAGCAGGTGCATGCTGACAGCCACAACGTGTGTGCGTGTGAATCCCACCTACGTCACAGGTTGGTGCTTCAAAGCATCTCAGTCTATGAATGAGTCAGCTCAGCTGGGCTCGGGACAGAATGTCCTCATTCACAACAACGTCTGACCGTCCGGGTCCTCGGGGGTGTGGGGTGTGTGTGTGTGGTGTTGGTGGTGGGTTC
The DNA here is from genome assembly GCA_901007665.1 of Aeoliscus strigatus. Taxonomy (NCBI): domain Eukaryota; kingdom Metazoa; phylum Chordata; class Actinopteri; order Syngnathiformes; family Centriscidae; genus Aeoliscus; species Aeoliscus strigatus. Next base: position 24,485 of record CAAKHB010002629.1, read on the forward strand.
CAGCAGCAGATGACCAATAGTTCATTGTTTTACTGGGGAGCAGAGGGCAACTCGATGCGGGTTTGAGGTGGGACACACATACGTGTTTGTCATTCATCTCTCTGCTCCTGTTTGCCATGCTGAGCCGGCGCAGCCCGCGCACGCACACACACACACACACACAACTGCAGACACACGGTGCACATTCACGCACACGATGACGCAAAAGAGTTCACACACACACACACACACACACACACACACACACACACACACACACACACACACACACACACACACACACACACACACACACACACACACACACACACACACACACGTTGGACTGAAACCACTGTGTGAGGAAAAAAACACTACAAATGGAGACACACTTCCTGTACCAGCAAATACAAGTCAGAAACATCTTAAGCATAGGCTGTGTGTGTGTGTGTGTGTGTGTGTGTGTGTGTGTGATGTACTCAGTGCTCTTGCTTCGTGTCCAGCTCACACACCAAGCAGACATTATCGGTGTAATCAAGGTTTTCTTGAGTTTACACATCTACTGACCCATCACCAAAACAACAGTGTGTGTGAGTGTGTGTGTGTGTTGTGGTTTCAACCGATGAACATCGCCAAGGTTTCCAGTCATCCTGCTTAGCAACCAAACTTGAGATAAAGAGACTTAGTGTTCTGATGTTATCGTCATCCTTCTTTCCATTTCTCTTTTCTGGTTTCTCACTTTCCTGTTCAGAAACATCAGAGTGTAGATTTACCTACAGAAGCAGACACACGCTCACACCAGGTCAGCTTAAAACACAGCTTCAGGTCATTTCCCTCTCCTTCTGTTTGTTAACTGATGTTCTCTGCTGCGTGGGTTTCTCCTCGTGCTCACACGCTGCACAAAAACCAAAGCGGAAGAGGAACAGCGGAGGCGAAGACGTGCACGAGCTGCGGGTCGACAAGACTGGAGAGCACATGATTTACGGGTTTCATGTCAAACGAAGAGTTTCCAGTTATGTTGTCCCGATGTGTTGCAGTTAATGAAGATGCAGTGTGCAAGAAAACCACAGTTTTGAATATCTGGTACACGGTTCGAATCATGTCAAACACACACACACACACACACAACACACACACACACACACACGTCACGTCACTGACAGTAACTGGTTATTTAACAGCTGCTTGACTCATTCATTAATGGGAAATTATTCTTTTGTTATCTCAACAGAAACTTCTACCGGCTGCAGGGGCGCTCACTGTTACAGGAAAGAACACTGTCTGTTATCAGTAACTAATTTAACTAACGGATCTTCACGCAGAAAATACAACACAATTTAGGTGTTGTGTTTTCCAATGTCACACAATCGTCAGCATTTTATTCTGTTTTTCAAAAATAACTTCCAAAGCCGACAAGTAGACTCATAAGTAGTAAAAATAAAATAAAACAGACTCGTCGAGAGAACGTGGGATCAGCGTTTGTCAGTCTGAGGAGTTGACGAGACACATTCTGGAGGAAAGAGTTTGCACTGTTCAGCTGCAACAGGCGCCAGGATGCTGACAGTTACCACCACCAAGGAAGGAGGGACCTGTTCAACAGATCTATATAATCAACTTAACTGTGACTTCATTGGACTGAACCACAGGTTTGAAGACTAATGTAGCGTTTGGCCATTTTGAGAGTGAACAAAAGGAGAAAGGATGGATGGAAGTGAAGGAAGTTGTGCTACAACACTTTTTTATGTTTACTACATTTTTATATGTTTACTTGTACAACTTTACAGCTGTGACGAAGTAAATTGCCCATCTGTCAACCAACGAAGGATGATCTTATCTCAAATATCAGGTCTTCAGATCAAGAATATTTGATCCAAATGGATACATTGGAAACAACAGGACAGACCTGACCTTGACCAAACATGTGAGCAGAAGAGAATGCCAATCTCGTAGTTACTGCGGTAACAAGATCCACTCACTGTCAGTCGCTGTCACCTGAAGTCAATGACGAAAAAGCACTGAGAACTGAAAAAGAAAAGAAACACGTTGACAAGATTCAATGTGGAGCTACGAGACAGACACAGAAGAAGAAATACTCAATTTAAGGAATTTAAACCGAACCGTTGTTGTTGAGAAGTCAAAGGTCAGAGGTCAGGGAGGATTCACCGTCCAGAGGAGAAGACGAGGACGGAGAATTAGAATGTCTCCAACCGGAGACCAGGTTTGAACAAAGTCTGTTTGGATCCATTTGGACGATGGTGAACGAGTTGTTTACACAACAAAGACTCAGACTCAGTTCTGTTCCCAGTTGTTAAAGAGACATAATGAGGAAAGAGAGAGAGAGGAGAAAGTTGATAATATTGCACTCAGCACTGTATGCACACACGCACGCACGCACGCGAAGACACACACACACACACGCCCCAGTCCCCTGACGGGCCAAAGGCCTTTTATGAACTTGACCAACCCTCTTCTTTTTTACAGTCTCCTAAATGAATGAGACAGATAGGAGAGAATAAAAGCAGAGAACTGGAGGACAGAAAAGAAAAGTGACACAACAAAAGAGGTGGGATGGTGTGTGTGGGAGGGGTGTGGGGGGGTTACCCCCTCTGCTCCTTCAACGAGGCAGTTTCTCATCACGGCGGCTTTGATGTGCACTGGTCGACCAAGAGGCTGTCAAGTGCACTGGTGGGGAAAACTGTGTGTGTGTGTGTGTGTATGTATGGGGGGCCAGTGTTGGGGGGCGTGAAAAAGCAAACTTGATGGGCTTCGGAAGTATGGATAAAAAGAGGCACAGCTGGACGGATGGGAATGATGAGAGCCTCCTCCTCTCCCCGCAACACACACACACACACACACACACAAACACACACACACACACACACACACACACACACACACACACACACACACACACACACACACACACACACACACACACACACACACACACACACACACACACACACACACACACACACAGTGTTCCCTGGTGTTGCTG
>CAAKHB010002629.1:39237-49496 GCA_901007665.1 Aeoliscus strigatus
CTCCTCTGCCTCTTTGACAAAACCAGAGGATGTGTCCAGATGTGCATTCACAAACCATTAAGGATGAGTAAAACTTTCCCAGTTCTCCCTCTCCCTCTCCCTCTCAAACACACACACACACACGCACGCACGCACGCACACGCACACGCACACACACACACACACACACACACACACACACACACACACACAGCGTGTTACATAAAGTATGAACGTCTGTTTGTCGGCAGCTCATCCAGTGAGTCAGTGGTGACTGGGAGGCCTGAGACGAGGAAGCAATCACATCAAGGAGGATTGAGTTTCCATAAACACGCTGCAGATCAGGTTTGCAGCAGCAGCATTAGAAGCAGTAGAAGCAGCAGAAGGAGCAGTAGCAGCAACAACCATTCATGAAAAGACAAATTATTCGACAAACAGGAGACGTCTGCATGTCATTGACTGTCGCCTCACAACTCCCACTGATCCTCTACGTGTTAGTGAGGGACTTTCACATCTTGGTGTCGCTAGCCGTGTGTGTGTGTGTGTGTCTGTGTGTGTGTGTGGTGGGGGTTGACCCCCCAGCCCATCATCATGTGAGTCATCAGGTCATCAGGGTCGTCACTGTGTGTGTGTGTGTGTGGTGTCATCCATCGACCAACTGAGGTTTTTAAAAATCCCAAAACATGTTCACTCTACTGTGATGGGACATGAATGTAAATACACAGTAGTGTCAAAATATGATTGTGTTATATGTCATTTTATAGATAACCTAAAAATAATAAACATAAGTGATCACACTGGAGCAGTAAACTCATATCTCTAGTTTTACATTTTCAGTCAATATCATAATTTTCACTTTCAGAGTGATGATGAGCTGAGTTGAGCTGAGCTGAGCTGCCCCCTGTCGCCCCGTGCCCTGCTATTTTCTATTTCAGCTCATGAAGACGGCGGTGCTCCTATTCCGGTCTGTTGTGGGCAGCGAAGCCGTCACTAACAGATGTAGACGTGTGACATACATGAGCGCGGTGACGTGGGCAGTCTCGAGGAACGCCGACAGCAAATCAGGACCGTTTCCTCCAGTGTCTTTATGTTGGAAATGGGTCAGAGGTACAAGTTTGTTATTGTTCTGTCAAAGACGAGGCACGCGCACACACACACACACACACACACACACACACACACACACAGCTGCATTCTCCCAGACGACCGCTGGTGTTGTGGAGTTTCAGTAATCGACAAATGGACATCAGGAGTTTTTCAGTGGAGGTAAATCCACTTAGAGCTGGACTTTCCCATCCAAGTCTGTTTACGTGTCAGCCGTTGTCATCACTCATCTTCCCTCCTCCCTCACTCTGATGTGTTTCCAGAGTCTCATGATCAATTACAACGACCTGAGGATCGGAGGGCGGGGCCAGGTGGCTGTGACGTCCAGCAGTTGCCATGACAACAGCAGGTGCGGCATGAAAAGTCAAGAGGGGAGGTGGTGGTTGAACCAGTGTGATTGTGTGTGTGTTTGTCACAAACAAATCTTGTCAAAATAAATAAACTGGAACTGAAACACACACACACACTAGGCTAATGCTATTAGCATACCACTGTAATGTGAAGTTGGGGTTGAAATGATGGCGCCTCTTCAGACTTGTATTTGGATGGATGTAACCTGTGTGTGTATGTGTATGTGTGTGTTGCAGATGTTTGTTAACACCATCAGATGTCATCTGAGGGGAAGTTTAGATGAAGCAGATGAAAAGGACTTCATTGATTAGCTCATATTTGGTTCAGATCCTGTCAAAGGTGAACATGAGGAACAGCTTGCGTGCACCAACGTCTCGCATGCACGAACATCTCACGTGCGCAGACACCTCTGTTTCCAGTCAGTCAGGTTTCCAGAGATCGGCAGCTGTCACGGTTAAAAACACAGCATCGCACCACACGCACCACACGCACCACACACACACACACACACACACATATAACCACAATCATAAGGGTCATGCTAGTATGCTAGCTAGCCCAAACGTAGCACCAGTGATGCAGTCGGTTTTAAAGGGTGAAGACAGAGACCGGTGTCATGAGAGGCTGCTTTGGTAAATAAGAAACACACACACACACACACTCAGCTGAACATTCAGCGTCTGCCTGCGTGCGGTACAAAGCAAACACACACTGTGACCTGCATCGGACAGGAGGACATACACACCTTTCACCCAGAGACCTCTACAGGTCATTCTGCACTTGAGCCGCTCAGATGAGCTGAGAGGCACAGAGAGGCAGTCAGAGGTTAACAACCAGGTCTCTCACACACACACACACACACACACACACACACACACACACACACACACACACGAGGTGTGTGCGCCTGATGCCACTGACAGATGTTGCAGCTCGGTACCAGCTGTTCTCTACCTTGCTGCTCAGACGAGGGTGTGCTGGGTGATTACACAAACACACACACACACACACACACACACAGCGACCCCCTGATTCATTGCAGTTATGAGCCGTGTGCCTGCACATGTACACACAGCAGTATTTCAGTGTGTGTATGTGTGTGTGTGTGTGTTGTGTTTACCGTCTGGTGGAATGTACAGTATTTGGTGATGTGAAAAGCAGCCCTCAGCGGTCAAGAGTCGTACAAACACACTCTGTTTTATTGGACATTACTCTGTGTACACCCCAGGGCGGTGGGGAGGAATTTAAACGCTTTAACATGCTGCTGCACTGCTGGGGATCTAACACCACTGGTCGGTGGCTGCGTGTGCATGTGTGTGTGTGTGTGTGTGTGTGTGTGTCGTAGTTGCTCCGCACCGTGTGGACAAACTCAGCCAGGGGTCTGACTGAACTGCTGGAGAGCAGCAGTGTGCCCACCTGTGTCTCTTATCATGTTACACACACACACACACACACACACACACACGTTATCTATAAGTCATAGAATGTAGGTCAGTGTTGCGGTCAGGAGTCAAATCCTGACGTCAGCAGTGGAGGAGGAGCGACGCTCACCCGGCTGGTAACCGGGTTACGGTCGCCCCTGGTTACGGCTTCCTGGTTAATTTTTCCATCTGATAATTTCGTGCCCCAGCGGCTCCAGTCGTTTCGTGGTTAGCTGTTAGGTAAAGTGTTCCTGGAAAGTTCGGCCTCCTCCAGGAAGCTCCGTGAGCCGGTGTGTGTGCGTTTCTTCCGACCTCTCAGGCCAGCTGAGGTCAACACCAGCGCCAATAAAGCTTTTCTTTGCACAGACCAATAAATAAAGTCCAGAAGATTCTACATGAACAGGAAGTCTTGTCTCTGGAAGGCAAGTAAAACTAGAGAAGCCCTCGTAGATCTCAGACCTCCACTCAGCTGATTCCATCAACATCATCTGATCTCCTCTGATCAATTCACTGATCATCAGACATGACTTTGTCTCTAATAGTCAAATAGTTCTTAAAAAAATCATGACCTCTGACCTCTATTCTTTATTTCAACAGTAAAACACAGGGTCTGTCTGTTGACCTGTGGGTCACTAACCACTAACTACTGGTCCACAGAGACAGTCCACTGCTGCTGTTGTGGAGTTCTAGACACAGATGTTGATAATGAGGAAGAATCCTTCAGCCGATTCCTGGATCCAGATGGTTCTAGAACAATCATCTGGTACTGGTCCATTAGCAGCACTTACTGAACATTTCACTCAAACACAACTTATTTTGCATACAAACAAACAAACAAACAAACAGATAAACGGCAGCAAAACTAGAACCTTGTGGGTGGGGGTACTAAGTATGTTACTGTTGAGGTCTGATCAGGTCAGACAGGTGACAGGGGCCCGCTGGGATGAAAGCTCCTATTTCCTACAGGTGATTTTCAGTTGTTTGGTTTTTATACTTCCTTTTTTTTCTTTTTTTTTACAGAGGATGTGTTCGCAAACATCCATCTATACGACAGACCGTGTGAGTCCTCCTTCAGCTCAGCAGCAGACCGCCATGGATCGATCGCTGCTGTCATGTCAACGTGATCATGACTAGAGGCTGATGTCGTTGAGTATTAGAGGACAGACAACTCATCTGTGTCCAGACACCACCCTCAACTCGATGTGGATGCAGAGCGTCGGCCGTTGTCGCGTTCCTCACACACTGAGCAAGACTTTTTTTTTTTTACAAGAGCCTAGAATCAACAGCAGTAAATTTCAGCCTCGCTACTGGAATCTCCCCCGATGAATATGAATTCACATGTTTGCAGAGCAACTAAAACACTTCGACCAGTCATGAAGGACTTCACACAGAAAACAGACTTCTTTTTTTTCCATCAACAGTTGATGCAGCGCAGGAGCAGGACGAGTCCACCAGCAGCAAACACAGACGGGGTTGCTGCTCCGTCCACGGACAGCGAGCGAGCTGGAGTCCTCAGACGTTGTGAGTGGCGACCGCCGAGTCCATGAAGACGAGGTTGAGTCCTATATTCAACTAAAGAACTTTGAAACAACGTCAACAAAGTGAGTTTCTTCACAGTCTCGTCCCGTCGTTCCCCTGACAGCATCATTTGAATAAAAAGCAGCAGACACACGGTTCAGGTTGCCTTGTAGTGCACATATTTCATCAGTGGTACCCGTGTTCTCCTTAAGTCACTACATGAGGAGGTAAGTTAACCCTTCACGGACTGATCAGAATCATAATAATGTTAGTAGTCGTTATTATCCAAATTATTGTTCATGAATAATAATCATCACGTTTGTTCACCTTCAACAGAGAACATGTGAACCCACCCGAATCCAGAGATGAATCTCACTGTGTTTCATTTTTTTCTAGTTCTCACTGTTTTTCTTCATTTCCTCCAAGCAACAGCGATTCAAGGTGAGTGGATCGTGTTACCATAGTAACTATGACTAGATCTGCATGCTTGTTATGGATGGTTTTATTTGCACAGTGCTGCTCCACCGTGAATGTCAGCTCCACCTACAGGCCTGGAGGATGAACTACAGCCAGTTTCCAATGGATCCATTTGGATCAAATGTTCTTGATGTGATGCCGGGGAAGTCAGAGGAGAAACAGATGGTTCTGGTCCGTGTGGACGTGGTCTTATAGAGACTGAGAGTCATTATTTGTAAATCCACATCAGATCAGTCGGAGAGGAAAACAGTCGACAGATTGTTCCGCGCTCGTCTGCTCGCTCTGATGAGACACTTGTGACTGGAGCGCACTCACTTGAGGAGGGGAAACCACATTCCATAACAGTTCCTCTTGGAAACGATTGTTGCGTAAGATCTGAGTAAATAGGTGAAGTATTGTGCTGCAGTGACACACACACACACACAGACTGTGATCCAGGTCAAGCGCTCAGGCTTCAGGTCTGATGACTTGTCAGGATGAATATTATCGCCACAGAATTTGTTTCCTTCCCGCTGCTAATGAGTGGAATCCTTCGGCTCGTGGAACGGTTTTGTTTTCATTGTGCTTCTGCATCTTTCCCAAACGATTCCAGTGAAGAGCAACAAACAGTTAACGAATGCAAGCTCCAAGAAACAGAAAGTCACTTTGTTGTACAACTCGATTCCTGTTTTCTTTGGAGCGACTGATGAGACAGTCCAACCGTGTTTAGTGTGACTCAGCAGGTCACCTGCACCATACACTGTGTGTGTTAGTGGTTCTGTGTGTGTGTGTGTGTGTGAGAGAGAGGGAGTGTCCAAATCATCGAAACCCAACACAAATATTCTGGTGTGCACGTTGGTTCCTGGTCAACCTAAACACCAATAAACAGAAATGTCCTCATTAGCAGACGCTCGCTGGACAAATCTGCACTGACGAGTCAACGCGATGGGGGGATGTCACCGAAAAACGATGAATCGGCGCACACACGCTCCGCTGTCAGATTGATCATTCAAATAAACACCGGCTTGTTTACGAAATGAAATCTATCTTTATTTACAGTAAACAGGAGTCAGTGTGTGCGTGCTCGCAGATGCAAAACACACACACACACACAGTTGCACAAAGTCTGCGAATGAGCGCAGGAGGTGTGTTTTCTCACTTCCCGATGGTGTTTGAGTAAGTGGGTACGCACACATACACTGAGCAAAGCGCATGTGTGTGTGTGTGTGTGTGTTGGTACAGATAGCTCTCCCTCACCAGTGATGAATGAATGAATAAGCGTCCTGAGAGGGTGAATAAAGGTGGTCTGTGCTGAGCTCCACCTCCCTTAAAGGAGCCATTGATGGAGAAGACCGGTCCACTGCTGCAGCTCCTGCATCCGCCTGCACATGCAGCGCATCCACCTGCGATGGAGCGGACGTGGGCGGGCGTAGGCGGGTGTGAGTGGGCATGGCCGCAGCGCACGTCACAGGAAGAACACTGATTCTGTAGACAAACTGCAACGAGCTGACGAGCTTCACCAGGGGCCGGATTCACAAAACCTTAAAACCTACCTTAAGATAAAAAAGGTCACTTCTGTCCTCACTTTAATCAGAAGAACAGAAAAAGAGAAAAGGTCCTCAGTCTTTTCCTGACTTTCTTCCTACCATCGTACCTTGTGTAATACATTGTGTACTCTGTGTAGTACTCTGTGTCCCGGCCTGCCGTCCCTGAGTTGTGTGTCTCCGTCAGCAGACTGACGGGTCAGTAGGACGTTGTGGATGATTGTATGTAATTACGACGTCCCACTCGACCCACTCGGGCCTCAAGGATTCTCCCGTGTCTGCCGAGTCCCCGCCGTGACTCTCTCCAAACAGACGCCCAACGTTAAATATTTTCATTTCAATCTCCCCACTTACTCGCCGTACTACGTAATTTGACTCCCGCCGCTCGCTCACTCGCTCGCTCGCCCTGGAACCGCTACGCTGCATTCGCTCCATTCATTATGGCCTGGTGCATGTGAGGCTCTCTGTCTTCAACGCCATTGGCCAGAAAGTGTAAGTAGGCCAAGCACATGCAATGTCAACACAGTCTCAGTATTCAGCCCCTCTCACCCCGCCACCCCCACTCATGCTTATCGCCTCCCCAGGGTCACGTGCTCCTGGACCACACCTGCTCTAAGTAAAGCTCCTTGCTGAACTAGATGGGACATACTCTGTCAGACTCTGCCCGTCCACGTCTGCTCTCAGTGAAAGACGACGTCCTCTACAGGTTCCCTCTTTTAATGAGTAGGAGTGTGACGTCACACCGATTCACTGACAGCGTGAAACATCGACGCAAAACTTAATGATTCATGACATTCACAGAGCGGAGCACATCTGTGTCAAACGCAGCATGTCACAGAGACACTGGTAGTTCTCTCGGGAATAAGTCGGTCTGTAAATACGGTGGATTCAGGAGGAAGAGACGTCTCCGACAGAACACATCGCATGAAAACAATGGGAGCGACAGCTGAAATACTCAGGAAACACAACAAAGTTGCCCGAGATCCTCGAGAAGAAACACGGCTTTCACCCGCATGCTAATGCTAGCTGCAGCGTCAGCGTGGAACCAGCTTTGACCCGTTTCTTTCCACTAAAACTTAACAACAAACTCCAAAAGAGGGCCGAGTAGCACTGGTTCATTTCATAAAGACTGAAACTTTACAAACTTTACCTGCTGCTTTTATGTATAAAAATGGAGATTTAACGTTCCTTCAGTTGTGGATGTTTTAAAGTTCAATGTCTCTTACGTCTGTTTCTGTATGATTAAAGATCATCAAGGGCATGAGTGAGAAATGTGACACTTTTGTGAACAGAAGGTCTACTTTCATTATGGTTTGTTAGAGAATAAGATGTTTTTATTTTAATACCTGGACGAGCTCTGAAATAAAGCGGTCAATCATGGTCTGGTTGTTTTTGTGACTTGTGGGCAGATGATGTCATCTCCCATCCATCGAAGGCTCCCGAGTCAAATCCAGTCAGGATCACATCGTGACAGATTTTGTGAAATCATTCATCCATACGTGTCGATATAATATGGTTTGACGACGCTGGTGATTTACACTGAGACACAAACGCACCGCGGCTCCGGGCCGTCACTGTTCAGAGGACCCAGGAAACAGGAGTCACAACAGCAGTGGACCACAGAGGAAGAACTGAGCACACACACACACACACACACACACACACGTTCACGTCAGGTCGTTCACTCTGTCAGGGACTCGGGTCCACACTGTGATCAGATGTTCCTCAGCTCCTCCTCCACCGTTCAGCTCAGGTCAGTTTGAGTGTGACGCTGCTGTTAAATCAGTGTGTTCAATGGATCTGGAGCTTCTTCCCTGATCTTTGGCTGCAGTTTGATGTGTGTGTGTGTGTGTGTGTGTGTGTGTGTGTGTGTGTGTGCGTGCGCGGATCAATAAAGTTAAAGGATGGATCGCACACTCAGGTCATTACACCGCAAACATTCTACATTGTACTCAGAATATTTATCTTCTTTCTAATCAAAATGTCTCATTTCTAGTCACTTAATAAAGTAGAAAAATGTGTCGGTGGAACAAGTTAACCCGAGTTAACCAGCGCATCCCCCAGCTGGGGGGAGGAGGGGGAACAAATCCAACTAATCAAAAGAACATAGTAATGATGAGCATCAAATCAAACAGCAGAACGTGGGCTACAAGAACACAGAACCAGCAAATACCCAAAAATACCCAAACCCATCAAAGATCCACCAGATCCATCAAAGCATCAGAAGATACCAAACCACCAGTCTCTTCATGGACCTCCAGCTGATGGTCACAGACGCCGATAAAAGGACAGAGAATCAGCAGCGGCCATGAAACCAGATGGAACACGGTCCATGTCAGGGAGCGTCGTACATGAAGGAACACACCCGATTCACCTGGAACAGGAGAACACCACGGCAGGTGACGGACTGGTCTTACTTTGACCGCAGACGTGTCCCCGTGGATCCGATCATCAGTCCTCAGGGTGGAGAAGGAGTTTGGATGCTCCAGCAGGTTTCTGACGTCATCACCTGGAGGTCCATCGGACTTCCTCGGGTTCTCGGGCCTCTGACGTCACAACGGACCTGCTGGGACTGTCCCTGCAGCGTCCTCACCCATTCATTCACTCATTCATTCATAAGGGTCTCTGCACTGAAGAAGTCCACATTTCCGGTCTGTGAACGTCTGCTCGCCGGCTGGAAAGGCGCGAAAAGCTCCTGAAGAACGTGCGCAACGTGCGTGATGACGCAAACAGAGCGACGTTGGTTGTTGTTGTTGTTGTTGTTGTCGTTGTCGTTGTTGTCGTTGTTGTCGTTGTTGTTGTTGCTGTAGCTGCTGTAGCTGCTGCTGCTGCTGCTGCTGCTGCTAGCGCCGCTAACCAAGCTAGCTGCTCCGGCTCGGATCCGGGTCAACATCCGGGTCACTGCAGTCACCTGGGCGGAAGTTGGCGCGTTTCCCTCCCGCTCCGACATACTCGGTTCGAACCCGCAGAGACTCGAACCAGAACCACGGGTGGAAACACCGCAGCCGACGAATGACGTTCGGAGCTTCAACGTCAGCTCACCTGGGGACTTACGTTGACCTATGACCTCTGGTCTCTGTGATTGGCTGTTACCGCCGCCAATCAAATCACAGTTCCTACTAAAAAAAAAACTTAAGACGAATCAAGAAACCAGTTAGAACTGGATTCAGCCTTTGGAGGTGAAAGAAACGAATCATTCATCTGCATTTCTACTGATTTATTTGTGCATTTATATTATTGATCTCTTCGGTGAAATTTTCAAATGAACTTATACTTATAGGGTGAGAAACTATATTTCCATGTTTACTTCCATCTCCTACACACACACACACAATGACAATTTGGGGAAAAATGGCAAATGTCCTCATCTGTCAAGAAACCGTCTGATAACTCCATTGACTTGTGACAACAAATTGGACATTTCTGTTCTTGTAATATCCGATAACTCACTTCCAAGTAATTCCGGGAGCGTCAAAACAGATTTGATGTGAGAAAAACATTTGGCACGTTAGGCAACAGAGTGATCATGTGTTCATTTAACGATGGGAGGTCCTCTGCCCTGTGTGTGTGTGTGTGTGTGTATGTGTGTGTGTGTGTGTGTGTGTGTCCTTGGAGCACACACACACACACACACACACACACACGATCTCTATAAAAAGTAGCTCACCCACAAACACGTTGTGTATTTACACCTTGTGTATTATTATTTCCATTTGAAACGGTGACGAGAACACGTTTCACGTCGACACACGACGCCGTCGTTCCTCGTCGGGGGGGCAGACACCCGCTGCCCCCCACTGTCGATTCATCCACCACTGAAAACCAGCCGGAGCCCATGTTTGTAAACTGTGGACAGACCAGGGGAAGTTCCTCATCCGACACACGC
>CAAKHB010002630.1:5624-31525 GCA_901007665.1 Aeoliscus strigatus
GTGAGCGCCTCAGGCTACCTGGGACAAAAGGAGTCAGGAGCCTTTTCGATGAGTCATTCAATCCAACAGGCTTCATCAGAGCTTTTCTAACATAGAACAAGGACACAATTAATACTCGGACAAATGTGAGGAAGTACATGCAGACCAAGTAGAATGAACCGATTCTTGTGTGTGTGTTTGTGTGTGTGTGTGTGTGTATGGAGCATTTTCGTGGACTTTTCTACTCAAACAAGCCCCTTGTAGTTGATCTCTCTGTCATCACTCATGTGGACTTTCAGCAGCTGGGTTTGTTTCACTCACCTCTGTGGGCTTCTGATGACATTTGCTGCCAATGCATCTTTCATCACAACGGCCGTAACAAAGATTAAGACGTCATCTACATTCAGGTGGGTGGTCTCCGTTAGCGGTGCATCCTCGTCATGCATACTACAGATTGAGTCTTGTCTTGGTGCTTGACTGTCTCGGTAACATACGTTCATTAGGCAAACAACGCAGCAGGTGGATGTGTCAAAGTGACGCTATCACCCAGGAAACAGACACCTCGGTGGGTGTGAGCAAGAGGACAGATGTTCACACACACACACACACACACGTAGGATTTATGGGCCCGTTGTTCACAATCGCAGCTTTTACCGTCCCACAGGCGTGAAAATGACCCTCTGCGATGCCGGTGTCACTGGAATCACAAAGTTCAGTTGATAAGTGAGCAAGCAAACATGGCAATGGATAAATGGAAGTGCATTCAACAAACAGGAGACAGCGCGACCTTTGGCTGGCTCCACAGATAAGTCCTTCCTCCGGCTCAGCCTGGGGTTTGAGTAGAAGGAGGGAGAGCGTTTGAGATAAGACGATGCCTGCAAATGGTCAAAGTAAAAGCATAATATTTGTGCTGTAGGTGGAGCTACTGTAGGTGACGGGAGGGCGAGAAAAGAGGGCTTGAACATGAGCGGGGATGTGTGAGGGCTTGAGCCACAGTTGCTTTGACACAACAGAGAAGCCGCGACAAGGACAGGAAAAGTGGTAATCGGCTCAGGAAATGACTGTGTAAATTATTTGTTGCGGCTCTGCCAAGAAACTGCTCTTGTAGACAGACATGAATGGCAGCGAACGGCGTTATGTGTCGACCTTGGAGATACGCATCAAGTCGCCCAGCGCGTCATCTGCAGCAGGGAATGGGCGGAGAGCTGCTGACCCCAGGACCTCGGGCCCAGGGGCTAACACGGGTAAGACGTGGTCATGATAAGTGATTGTTGTGTTCAGCAGGTAACAGAGCTTTGCAACACACGTGTGCACATCACAGCTTTGATTATCAGCTGCAGTGAGACCTCACAGGAACCTGTGCTTGTGTCACTTTCAGTGTCAGAAGCAGGTTCTCATCCTGTTAACACTTAGATTTAACATCTCCGACCTGCTCAGCACCCAGCAACGAGTCACAGTGAGAAAGAAGTGTGACGCTGCCCCGACTCTAACACAAACTACTTCATCAGAGTCGCGCTTTAAACATCAGGATCATAGTGTACAACCTGACTAAAGGTTGGTAGTAAACACACCTTTTGTTAACATACAACCAGGGACTTTACAATACACAATCCGATTCATTAATTTTAGTCACTCGTCATGATTCAAGTCACAAATCGACTTCTTTTCTCGCTTTCCTTCCCGTATCTGACGACCTCGCTCTCGTCCAGACCCACGCCTTCGCTCCTCTCCCGAACGTGCCGGTGCACCGGTCTTCAGAGAGGCCCTGAGGGACTGCTGCGTGGATGAGGGAGGTGACGTCACGCTGCGTGGCGTCCTCAGTGGGAGTCAGCCGATCAAAGTGTCATGGCTGCACAAGGGTGAGGAGGGCCACTGCTGCGCCTCGTCCAAAGCAGTAGCAACGGTTGCATCAATATTCTCAGTGTGTTACGTTCTATTTGTACCCACTTTACTTAACTCAGCTTACATATCTGGTATTTCCGGACTGTGGTTTTGAAACAAACCCAGCCGTGCCACATAATAACCAGCGGTGTCGTTTCTCTTGCATCATTTGCAGTTTGACTTTTTTAAGCCGTCCCACATTTATCAAGTGAAAGTGTTGTCTCGTGTGTTCCTTTTGCTCCTATACGGGCAGGTGAAGTCGCCCGCTTCGGGACTCCCTTCTTCAATGGCCGGGATGTGAGTTTCGTGGTGAGGGAATGTTTGCCAGAGGACGCTGGCGCCTACACCTGCTTGGCAGAAAACAGCGCAGGGAGGACTTCCTGTTCGGCTGCCGTGTTTGTCAGAGGTGAGATGGACACCAGACAGGGACGGACAAACCGACGGAAAGACGCTTATCATCCATTTATACCGTGAATACAACTTGTCCCCAGTGGGAGGATGCAGATTGAGACATAGTGCGGCTCATGTATCCTTCCATTTTCATTCACAAAATGAATGGGTAAACTTGTGGTACAGCCACGGCTCCTTCTCTGCCTCACTGTCATTGTAGAGCTGTATAACATCATTCATGAAGTTCAGTGTGGTATTAGTTGTCTAACTGCAGCCGTTTCTTTATCAGCTGCTTATAAGTCACAACGAAACATTTGGTATTTCTAACCGTGTGTTTCACTTCTGAGCTGTGCCGTTGCTGTTCCTCTCACGCGCAGACTTTGAAAGTATCTGCGGCGTGTCCGGTCCTGCTTCTGCATCCACCAGTCTTGTGGACAATAGGAGCTCGCCTCAGTCTCCAGGAGATGAGCTGCTGAAGCTCAGAGGATCCAAGCAGAGTCCAGTCTCATCTCCAAGAGGTAACATCTCGACTTCCTTACAATTGTTTCTAACTTCTTCCAGATGTCCGTGTTGTATTTGTAAGTGCAAAGGAAACATTTGACTTCCTTGTCCTTGTGTGAACGGTGAAAATCAGTCAGGAAACTACGCAGGACTTCCCACAACAATGTGAACGTGTTCGATCACGAGTAAACACCATGTAGGGCAGTGGACAGTGATGTGAGCTGTGCTCTGGGGAGGGGACGCAGCCACACCTCTGTCCTGCTCTGTTAAAACGACCTGCACGTCATCTCTCTGCAGACGTCGTCCCAAAGAAGAGAGCCGACTCAGGGGCAGGTGAGGACGCTGTTTTCTCATTCCAGGCAATGCACCTGTCTCCTCCGGGACCTTGTGTAACACACTGACACTCTGACTGGATCACTCTGATTACTGCTCCTTTTGGTGCTGTTGTGCTCCTGTAGAGAACTCCGTTGTAACTTAGGATGTGTATTGTCACCCTAAACGATTATTAGCTATGTCAGGGGGTCTGCTCCCATCACAAAAGATTATCTAACAGCTCACAGATCCTAAAAAGATTGTTTGATACCCACATTGAATACATTTTCAAGTCAAGAGAATGGTAAGAGACAGTGTGCTGTGCATCTTGTGATGTGTGTTTTTCCTCGAAGCTACATGATCACGTCCTTTATAAACATTTGCTGTAAGCACGTTTTTCAGTTTGTGAAACTCGTTCCAGACCCAGACTGCCCTTTTGTCTTAAGCTGCAGACTGGTGAACACGCTTACACAAACCGGTTGTTCTGTGCGTGTGTGTTTCATTTGTTTCCACTTGACATTTGTGCCCGATGCACACCACGTACAGCCAATAACAGACACCCTATCCTCCTCCCCCTCACACCCAGTGTTCAGAACGTTACTTTGAACCATAGCTGGTTCTAATTACAGTTTAACCTCAGTAGTGTAACTATTCTAATTACTGTATCAAAGTATTGAAACAAAACATTGTATGTAACATCATAACTACAAAATAATGATCAAAAACGACAGAATTAAACGCAGAGTTTAACGCAACGAAATAGTTCAGATTTAACGAAATACTGCAGTTCAATTAACAAAGTCATCTCCAGTGATGTTTACTTCGTAATAAGAAGCTACGTGTAACTGGTCACAGGTGTTTGTCTGGTGTGAAAGTCAAAGCCGTGACTTTGCTTCGTCCATGCAGGTCCAGTATTACGTTTTGAAAACCCTCCCCAGCACGTGGAGGTGAAGGTGGGACAAACCGCCCGTCTGACGTGTTCTTTCACCTGCAGCCCGCCCGTGGTGTCCTGCTGGATCCGAGACAAAGAGCAGGTGCTGTCATTTCAAAGCACCTTTGACCTGGCTTCTCCCCGGCGATGGCTCTTGTTTCCTCACACGCGTCTTGTGTTGCAGATTGTCGACGGTCCAGAGTTGTGGGCAGAGAACAGAGATCAGAGCAGCACGCTGGTCATAGCTGAGGTGAAACCGCAGCACACAGGACGCTATACTGTTGTAGTGAAAGACCGCAAGAGTTCAGCACAACACACACTGACCCTTTCTGTCGTAGGTAAGACAGGGAAAGGTGCACTTGCACGTTTGTTTGTTTGTTTTCATCCTTTTATTCATCACCACTCCTCCAGACAGGCCGCAACCTCCTGCGTCCTGCCCCGTGATCACCCTGGTGTCCGCCAGCGGTCTCGTGCTGTCCTGGTCGGGCCCCTGCTACGACGGCGGCGCTGCAGTCCTCGGTTATGTCGTCGAGGTAAAGAAGCAAGGACACGCGGCGTGTGAGGATTGGACCGAGCTCACGGCGCAGTGTCAGAGTACCTCGTACAGAGTGTGTGCTGCGCTGCTGCCTGCAGAGGAACACCGTTTCAGAGTGAGGGCCTATAACGCAGTCGGGGTGAGCGAACCAGGCCCGGCGTCGCCCGCAGTGAGGATGGAGCAGATGGGTAAAGACAGGTGATCGGGGTTGTTGATGTTTGACCATGACGCCCCTATTGTAGCTATAATGTGTGTGTGTGTGTGTGTCTGTTCCAGACAAACCACGAGAGGAGACGGAGGAGGAGGCTCCTCAGACGTATACCTTTGTCACTGTTGACTCATCCCACAAAGTCACAGATCACTACCACTTGCAGGAGAAACTGGGGATGTGAGTGTGTGTTGAAACTTGACTGTGTTGACACGTGAGATTCTTGCTGATTCCGGAGAAGTCTGCATGCAGAGACATGGTTCTGTCCTTAGAAACACACAAATCACACCGGCGGTCACAGATGATAACAGTATCGACCTTTTAATATTTGTGATCTATAACACCACGTTTTTTTCTTCTGGACTCAACGTGTCTCTCCATCAGGGGAAAGTTTGGCTCGGTGTACAAGCTGACCCACAGAGACACAGGACTCGTGTGTGCTGGGAAGTTCTACAAAGGCCGGCGCACCAAGGAGAGGGACGCTGCTCGCAAGGAGATCGAGTTGATGAACTACCTCCACCACCCCAAACTGGTCCGGTGTCTGGCAGCGTACGATCACAAGCCCGAGATGGTCATGGTCATGGAGTTGTAAGTACGATGGTCCGACCTTCCTCTGCTATCTGCAGCGTCACACAGACGTATGGAACCACTGTGTGTCTGCAGTATCGCCGGCGGCGAACTGTTTGAGCGTATCGTGGATGACAGCTTCGAGCACACGGAGCATGCCAGCGTGCATTACATGCAGCAGATCTTAGAGGGGATGGCTTACATGCATCAGCAGAACATCGTCCACTTGGACCTCAAGCCGGAAAACATAGTGTGCGTCGACACAACTGGCACCTTCATAAAGATCATTGACTTTGGATTGGCCAGCAAACTGGGTACGTGAGAAGAAACCTTCAGTCATTTCCTGCCTCCTGGAGCATGTTTCTAACGTGCACTTTACACTTAACAGATGGTAAAACACCTCTGAAGGTCATGCACGGGACTCCAGAGTTTGTGGCTCCTGAGGTGATCAACTATGAACCGGTGTGTTTGGCCACTGACATGTGGAGCATCGGGGTCATCTGCTACATACTGTGAGTCACCTCTCCGACCCAAAGTTCACCCCGGCATCCATGCAGCCTTCTACCATACATGACTCCCTACTGTAATATGTCTTGAGACTAAAATTAGCTATTAAATGTTTTTTTATTTACCTCACCTCTTCAAGGCAGACGTCTGAATTTTCTTTTGCATATGCTGTGTTTTTCTTTTCTGTGCTATTATTTGTACTAAAAATAGCATAGGCTACGTGAACTTACAGTTACACAGGAAATATGTTGTTTATTTTCACAGAGTTTACTACAAATAGCTGGTTGTCCAGCTTAGCGCTAGCTAGCTTGTTTGCCAGTTATTAGACGCTTAAGTTGCTGGAAAATCCTGTCTGAGTGTGAACTTATGGATTTGATAATAGTTTGTGGTTCCTGTAATAACAGTCTTTCTTAATTACTTACTTTTAAGCTTATAAAAGCCGATATAGAGGCTTATAGAAGTTACACAATTTGTTTCACTGTAAAAGGAGTACACCTTCCCTTCGTAGTTCCCCTTTCTTATACTTTATCGTCACTTCATACATTTTAATTGCACAATACTACAATTGCAACTGGTCACATGTTTCCATGGTACATGTGACTTTTGGACACACAAACTCTTTCACCCACTTTCCTGTGATAAGCTCAAAGCTCATGAGAGAGTGGTGTAAATTCTTTTCCACCTTAAATTAAGAATGAAGATAAGATAAATGGACATCAGGTCTGGTGCAGCATTTGAACTGAAACAAACATCTGAGACTTTTCTTTTCTTTTTTCAACTTTTATCGCCCCCTAGTGGACGCAGACTGTAACACTCTCTCTGTCTCTCTGGTTTTGTTAGTCTGAGTGGGGAGTCTCCGTTCCAGGGTGACAGTGATGCAGACACCCTGGCCTTGGTGACAGCTGCTCAGTGGGAGTTTGACGAGGAGAGCTTTGCTGACATCACAGACGAGGCCAAGCAGTTCATCGGCTCCCTGCTGAACGCGAACACCAGGTGATGTCATCAACAGGTCGCCTACACCCAAACTCCCGGTGCCATTTTCATTGCTTGCACATTCCCCAGGCGGAGGATGTCATGCAAGGAAGCACTTGCCCACCCTTGGATTGCAGCGTTTGACTCTGCAGATCAAGTCACAGGCAGGAGTCTGTCCAAAGAGAAAATGAAAAGGTTTCTAGCGAGGCAGAAGTGGAAGGTGACACATTTTTAGAGTTCTTTTATTAATTGGATTAAGATCCTTCTCTGCCACTAATTTCTTCTGTCCCACAGAAAGCAGGAAAAGCCTTGCTGGCTCTGAAGAGAATGGCCTTGTTGTCTCGAGGGGACAGTGCTGCATCATCAACCAGCCGCGGAGAAGGTCAGGCGTTGTCAGGAAATGGTTGTATGTTGTGGTTGAACGTCCCATCTACTGTACCTCTTCTCCTTCCCGGGCCCAGTCTCCCCGCTGACCCCAGAGACGGAGCACGCCCTGCAGTCTTTGGAGCGCAAGATGCAGGAGCCGCCCCAGTTCACCCAGCTGCTGCAGGACCAGACGGTTGCCCAGGGATCCAGTGCACGACTGTTCTGTCACCTCACAGGTAAAAGGAATGTCCCTCGTGTTTAATTCAGGTACAGTATCAGGTAAGAAGCAGACATTCAATATCAGGGCCGACGCTAAAACAGATTTTTTTATTTTTTGGTTTGAGTTCGCCAGGGTTATAAAAAAGAAGTATATTCTTTGTAGGATACCCGGATCCAGATGTGGTGTGGCTGCGTGGGGAGGAGCCTGTGTTGGAGTCATCCTCAGTGCAGATAGAATACGAGGAAGATGGCCGCTGTACCCTGGTCCTGAGCCAAGTTGGGTCGGGGGACGCTGACGTCTACACATGCAGAGCCACCAATGACCACGGAGAGACTTTCTGCTCAGCCCAACTCCGCGTTCTAGTACAGAGTTAATATATCTACGTCTGCGTTGGACACACAGTGTGAACTCGTTCTTATTTGAACACAGACTGGACATTCTGCGTTGTGACTGGAAATGACTTTGTCAATTGTGAAGGTGAAAATTGTTACAAGCAAACCTGACATTTGTCATTTGTTCTCCAGAGATCAAGTTTACCGTTCTGAACGTCCTTCAACAACAACAACAACAAAAATAATATTCCATGAGGTGGTGTTGAGAGATGAAATTGTAATTTGAGTAGGACACACAAACACACACACACACACACATCTTTAATTTACAGCCATGCGCCTACTGGGGTCTGATGGAAAATTATGAAAAAATAAAAAGGAACCATATTTGAGTACATGATACAAAGAGCGATGTCATGTTTGCCACAGATGATGCGTGAACATGAGGGTCGGTCAACGTAAGAGATGTTTAATCACATTGACAGAAGAAGTCGTGGAGCTCTGGTCCGTATGTTACTCTGGAGATGTACATGTCCATTCCAACATATGTGTCTGCCCGTGTCCCGTAAACATAGGACATAAACAAGTGAATAAATTAGTGTGAGACGAATAAATAAATGACATATTCCAAGTGCAGGAGTTCAAGACGGAGAGCCAAGTGCTGCGGTGTGTAAGAGCGATAGGCGGGCAGAGTTTGGTGAAAGGTTCAAGTAGAGCGGAACGGAGAGGGGGCTTCATCACGTCGACCGTCTCCTCAACGGCGCCTCCTGCTGGTTCCTGTAAAGTGTTGCCGCCCGGGTCTCGAAGGCATAAACCATCTGCTTCACCACTTGGTCAAAGAAGACATTGGCCAGCTGGGAGTGTAGAAGAGACTTGAACTCAAAGGAGACCTGCCGGACACATGAGAAGGTGAGAAGGTCCTCCGGTGGTACCCGGACTGTACCACAGGTCACCGAACACGTTCATTGACAATCCAGCTCAACCACTTCCTGGACGACATAAGAGTCCAATCCCGACTTGACACCGTCACAGCAGCTATTTGGAGCGTCCAGCAGCGTGCTGCTGACTTTAGAGCCTGATGAGATTTGACTCGACACTTCCTTTCAGTCGTAATCCAGTCAGAGCAGTACGGACATGAGGACCTGGACTTAGCCTATCACCGGGGCCGCTGACGGAATGAAATCCGTTTTCATGATTCAAAACTTACATAGAAATCCACATCGCAGGAATCCGATGGACCTTTGAGTGCCGGGTCAAACCTCCACACTGTTTCGAGATGGCTGAAGAGGGATCCATCAGTACACATGGCCTGATTTGGTTTTAAAAAAAGAGACATTTATTAGTGAGTTCTACAAATCCAGGAAGTAGGAGGCAGCAGACGTACCGTGACTTGGTGGTTGGGGACGACGGTGATCTCAGAAACGTAGCGCTCCACCATGGGGGGAAATCCAATTTGCAGCTCCGCCCGAACGCCACCGTCTCGTCCCCTCATCATACGAGACCTCTTGCACCAAGGAACAAAGTGCTGGTACTGATCCACGCTGGCCACCACGTTGTACATTTGCTCCGGTGTGTACCTGAGCTCACACGGTGACGGTGACACACAGCTGTCAACTTTGGTCTCCAGGACTTGAGTTGATGGTCTTAAACAGACGTAACCGTTGTGGTGGGACTCACCCTAACGTCCGGTGCTCAGTGTACTCCATCCTGCGGGTGCTGATGGGGGTGACCACATTGATGAAGCTGCGACTGGGAGTGCTGATGTGGGTGGTGGGACAGAGAGGAAGACTCACCCTCCTCGCTGCCAGGCTGCTGTAAGAGCCCACGTGTCTGAGCAGGGGGGACATTTAGAGGAATTTGTAGGAAGCATCAAGGTGGAAACATGACAATAGTCAGGAAGAAGAAAGGAAGGGAAACTGAAACTGAACACACACACACACACACAAGTCCTGTTGTGTGACGTCCACTGTCTGTTCTGCTCCTGATCTGATCTCCCTACCCAAGGTTTTCCATGGAAGCACATGGAAGGAGAGGAAGTAGAGCCAGCGATGTGGGTTAAAAGTCAGACGTCGGTATCTTTACATAAAACCGATACCGATGTATATAGTCGATATTTTCACATTTTAGAAATGTCATCACACATTTGTGAACATGTTCCACACAATTGCGATACATCGGTCACATTATGACGTGCAATATATAGAGACAGATACAGACATATAGATGTTTGTTCTCGGAAAAGAGTCCGTTTGATTTATTTAAAATAAATTCATGGTTTGTTTTTTTAACAAAAAATGAAAATAAACAGACAAAAACCTCATGTATAACTGTGACTACTGGACATTGACCTGTCAGTGAGTTTCAACCGACAGAAACTATGGAGGTGGTACTGACAAACAGCAGCAGATGTCTGCTGTGAATGAGGCAGCAGGTTCCAAACGTCCTGCTCGTCTTTCTGAGATGAACTCACCGGACGTTTCGTCGGACGAACTTCGGACCTGTGTTCTCCCACAGACTCCTCAGGAGCTGAGGCGTCTTCCTGCCGCTCATGGTGAAGTTTCGGACCGAGATAGAACCACCCACCTCTCACCAACACCTGCAGCCTGCAGGTTTGTCACCTGACGGAGCCTGTCTGTCACGGAGCTTTGTCACCTGACCAGCAGCTCCACTTTCAAACGCACGGGCGTGACGTCACCGACCAATCAGGAACAGGGGGGGACGAGGTCCGATTAGTCGGTTATAGGTTGTTTCCGAATCATCGACGCGTCAGGACGGCAACGTTTTAAGAATGAGCTCACAGGGAAAACTCTGATTATATGTTGTATTTATATTTCACATACACACCATTCTGGTGTTTATAGTAGATTCATTATGGATGGAATAGATGTTGTTGTATATTTAAGTAGCCTGCAATTGTTTTTGTTCTATTTTGATGTAAACTGACAGAAATCCAACCAGACATCTTTACAGATCCTTATGTTCAATTCTGTTTGTTGGTGTCTCTGAAATGAGTAGAGTTTTCCTCAGTTCAGGATTAACAAACAAACAAAGGTTTCCACGAACCCTGATCTCTGGAACGGACTTGGCAGATTAATGACCACATGTGACTGAAAGGAAACTGGCTCTTCTCAACAAATTCATGAAAGACTTTTAGAGTGACTGGTTGTTTCTGAGTCATACAACACCAGTTCCAAGCGTTGGTCAACAGAAGGGACATTTTTGTTACCTCGAACTCATAGAGAGAAGTCAAACAAACACGAGCTGCTGTAGTGTCTTCCAGAATGATGGTCTTCATCCCTGATTCTGAGACAGGCTGTTTAAAAATCCAGTGCGTTTGCTTTTCGTATGCAGGTGCATATTTAGGAAAGTGTATTGTGTATTAATCAACGCAAAGTACTGAGGAATGATTGGGATTGTTAATTACGACAGTTTATTTGAGACAACACCAATATTGATAGAGAAGTGTCACATACAATGAATCATCTGATTTCACAGGATTTTTTGTTTGTTTGTTTGTGTCCCATGCAAAGGCTGCTTGTTTCAGCTGAAATAAAGAGGAGCACATGTTCAACCTTGGACTTTGGTGCCACTAAAACATGTCACTTAGACTTACAGTAAATATAAAAACATTGCACTGTGGTAATAAAAGTATTTTGAAGCTGAACGACATGGTTTCACGTCGCAGTCTTACGTCATTGGACTGATCCACATATGCTCACTCCATGACAGTGTGTGCGGTAACCAGTTGTACTTCTACCAGAATTAGGGCACTTAATCAGGGAGGAGTTGGCAGGCAGGCATCCTGGACACATAACCTGTACGTGTACAGACGAGCCCATGTGGTGGAGTAGGTTCTTTTACAGTCCTCATATAAAAGTGGTACTGTATAGGTCCTGTTAGGATTTTTATTGTATATAAAAAAAGATGTATGATATTTTCTGTGATGTAGAATACAGCACTTGACTCTCGGACTCAGCCCACGATCAAAACTCACAGTCCTTTCAGTTGACCAACAGCTTTATTCCAGGAACGACACAAAGTCAACACATGCATCACGGTGACAGAAAGTCACTGTTCCTCAGCGGAGAAAATGAGTTTGCTCATTGCGCTGATGTACTGCGAACCGTCTGGTTGGGTCATCTTCAGTTGGGTGAGGGGAGGAACGACGCCGCTGGTGAAGTATCTGAAGGCAGGACTGGGGGACCGCATGGCATCGAGAAACACCTGTTGGGAGACACCAACACACACTTTCAGACCAGGATCGTTGGAAGATTCCCATCTTGTTGACACCACAGAGTTGTAACTGTCATTTTACCACTGGATGGATGTTCCAAAACAGATCAAGACTCGAGCTCCGACTGCTGTGATCAATAACGTGACTCGGGTTGGACAAAAGGTCAAAGACCAGTCCTGGATCCCTGAGGGCTGGATCATGTGTAACTTTTATGTAAAAATAGTGAACTGTACCTTTACGATGTCCTCCGTGTCTTGTGCAGCATTTTGGAAAACAGAGTTGCAGTGCTGCAGATATTTCTCATACAGGCTGAGTGTGTGTGTGTCAACACACTCGAGACGGTCATCCCCGAGCTCCGCCTTCTTCAGGTTGACCAGGAAGTCGGTGTTGACCGGACCGCACTCGATGAGACTCACGCTGTGAGGCCGTCCGGGATGGATGGATTGATGTAAGTTCAGCACGGTGACGTCCGATACATCGACAAAGAGTCCGTTAGAGAGGTAAAACTCACTGGATGTTGAAGTGCTGCAGGAGCACGGCCAAACTCTCACACGCTCCCTCGATGGCAAACTTACTGGCACAGTACACCTCATTGAAGGGGAGACCTGAGTAGAAACGGCATCATCCGCTTCAGGACTTTCAATCAAATCATTAAAAAACACGCTGACACTAGTGAGGACATTGGTCTGACCGTGGAGCCCTCCGGTGCTGCCTGTGACCAGAATGCGACCCTGACCCTTGGCCTTCATCTCCGGCAGGAAGGCCTTGATGGTCTGGATGGTGCCGAGGAGATTGACCTCCAGAATCTGCTTCATCGAGTCCAAAGACTGCACCTCCAGCGGCCCCATCAAACCCACGCCGGCGTTACACACTGTGAGCAGCGAGTGGGTGTGTGTTAACGCGTGAAATACAACGGTTAAGCAGAAGCCACTGCCACAAGGACAAACCAAGAATGTCCACTCGGTTCTCCACAACCCGGCCTCTAGCATCCAGGATCGACTGGCGGTCCGTCACGTCCATCTGAAGGACGTCCAGAGTGTCTTTGTGAAGACCTTTCACGCACTCTAACAGGCGTTTCTTCTTGGCCAGGTTTCTCATGGTGGCGTACACTGAACGCAAAACACACACGACTCATCAAGAGACGTCAGTTTGTCCCGACCGCTCTCCACAGAACACAGAGGAACGTTACCTTTGTACGTCTTGTCGGGGTCCGAGGCCAAGCGGACAGCCAGGCTGAGGCCGATGCCCGACGAGCAGCCGGTGATCAACACAACCTTCTTGTCCATGTCTTCTGGTCCACCGACGTTGTGCTTCAGGGGCAAACCGAGGAAGACTCCTCACAACGAGCAGGAGGAGAAGGGATGAGAAACCGTTCGCTATCACAAGGCCAGTTGATGCTAAACATCTTTGTGTTATCAGCCACCTGGAGCCCTCCCAGATTTTCTCATGTCCTTGTCAGTCGTTTCCAGTTCAAACATCTGGGCACCGTAACTCATGTCACCCATATGTATTTCAACACATACAGACTGGTGTGACAACTAATATTCAAACCTGAGTAACTAGTTTAAAAATACACAAACTGCAATCAGTTACATTACTGGAGACCAATGTGTGATTACATTTCAGTTCATGATTACAATTTACGTCTGAGCAGTTTCTTCAAAAACCTAGTCTATATGTTACTACTATTATTTTAATCTTGTCATTGTAGAGCAGTTGTATTTCCAAACTAACTTTCCCAACGCTTTTCCATCGGCCCAGTATCAGTCCTCCGCTGGACAGTGAATAAAGTCACGCTGACCCCAGAGGACACAGGACAACAAGGTGGGAACAGCCAGTGTCTGAGTTCAAGAAAGAAAAGAAAGAAAGAACTGTGTTCCTCATGGACGTGAACATCCTCCTCATCTGACGTGTTCTCGGAAACACACAGTGGTTAAAACATGATAGAAGGAACTGATCTGGGGGGGAGGCTGTGGAAGCTGTTCCTTTCGTAAGGGGAACTGATATTTAACAGCAGTCTTTCCACGGTCAGTGGAGACACCTGGGAGTGTGTTTGGTAGGTTGATCGTGTTGTAAACAAGCAGGGAGCGATGATATTGTATTAGTCTCCCCAGCAATGCTTTGTATACAAAGACAAACCAACGATGGCCCCCTCTCACATGGAGGGAGGGCTTATTGTTATAACTGCCTCCCGCGGCTGAATCCAAAGTACTTTCCGGTGTTGCCTCATTCACCCTCCGTCAGCCGTTTGCTCCAACAGTCGGCGTGCATACAGGGATCCATGACGAAACCGCTGAAACTCCTGAGCTCTGCTGCCCAGAGTCCGAGAAACTTTGGCAGCGGAGACCCATGTAGAGGTTAACGTGCAGTGGCAGGTGACATTCTGCACAGCCACGTACGAAACCTTCCACTAGGTGGCGGCAAACGTCCAGGTACAATCTCGCCAGTTATTGAAGACTGTGTTTTCATTTGAGCACAGTCTGTTAGTCTTCTCTGCTCTGATATGTCTGAATTAGAAGACTGGGTGAATTGTAGTAACGCTCCTACTGGAAGCCTCTGCATGCTTTGTTGGTTCAAAGAAATGTACACATTGCACTTATTGTGGCTTTAAGTCACAGCCGCTGTTTGCGTGAGTCGGGTTTTCTGTCGACACATCATATCACATTGAATTGAAACAAAACATGAGTCGGCATTTCGTTGCCCTTCGCCCCATGAGATGAGCCTGCTGACGGATAACTACGGTCCTTTATTTCTTTCTAATCCCAGGAGCAGAGGTGGACAGGCAAGAACTTTTGGACAGTTCATTGTGTCGTTTTCTCTTTATTCATCCACTTAATAAAGCCGTGAGGCTCCGTGTGCCGCTGGACCTCATGACCTTCCCCTGTGGTCCACAAACGTCAGGAGAAGGCCGAGTGGAGGTGAACAGTGGTCGGGAAGAGACTATAAAACACAGAGCATACTGGAGTGTGGACATCCCACGTGCACAGGCGTGTGCTTTTAAGGTATTTTTGGAAGAGAAGCACCTTTTGGATGCGGTCGAGGCAGCGGGCCAGGATCACGCTCGAGGGGAGAATACGAGACGTGAGTCGATAATAAGGGTTGGACTGTGACAGCATCGCCTCAGGGGGGAAATCATAACAGCTCCCTCGTGTCCAGCCATTCATGTGCTCACGCCGCGAAGATCTGCGGGTGCGAAGATCACATTGGGCCGCGCTCTTCCACATGCAGCGAGCACATGGCGGCGTACACAAAGCGGGGTTTGTAATAACACCGGGAAGCAGATGTCCCGAACAGGATGTCTCATGTGAGAGTGATGAGCAGAAGGGAGGCGTGAAATGAGGCTGATATGATTTCACTTGAACGTTTGAAAAGATAAAACGTGCTTTATGATCGTTCCTCGGGGCCGTCATGGTCAAGCTCCAAAATCTGAAGTTTGAAAAAGGGTCTTCTGTCCACAGATAGAACCCCTAAATCGAAGGTTGGTACCTCAGCCAGATAAAACAGAAAACAAAGCGTTCTCTTTAATGAGGGAATACCTGGAAACAATGGCCCTTCGCAGTAATATTTATTGGAATTGCAGAATCAAATCATTGCTGAACATATGGAATTTCCCTCTGGGAAGTACTTGTGATTCGGATTCTTCTGAAGTAGGGCTATGCTACAAAGAACAGTTCATGTGTGTTCTCCGTCTCCATGTTTTTCAAGACGTGCTGCTGAGTAATTCGATGTGTGACACACAAGTCTAACTAACAAACATCAGTCATCTGTTAATCCCAGAGACAACGTGTCGGCTGTGACACACAGCTGCACCTTTGTGTTTGACACAGGACAGATGATCCTCCATGGTCCAGGAGGATCCGGAAACCGGTCCAGTCATGGAGTCAGGACACGAGGTCAGGTCCAGGACGAGAAGTGGACCTACACTTGTGTCACAGTACAGGTACTGACTCGGACCTGTCTGCGTCTCATCACACCTACAAGTGCATGTGCTGTCATACTCTCGTTTGGCTTTTATTTTGCGTCCAGCGTATACCAGCGTGTACCAACGTGTACCAACGTGTCCCAGCGTGTACCGGTGTGTACCGGCGTGTCCCAGCGTGTACCAACGTGTACCAGCGTGTACCAGTGTGTACCAGCGTGTACCAACGTGTACCAGCGTGTACCAACGTGTCCCAGCGTGTACCGGCGTGTACCGGTGTGTACCGGCGTGTCCCAGCGTGTACCAACGTGTACCAGCGTGTACCAGTGTGTACCAACGTGTACCAGCATGTACCAACGTGTACCAGTGTGTACCAGTGTGTACCAACGTGTACCAGCGTGTACCAGTGTGTACCAGCGTGTACCAGCGTGTACCAACGTGTACCAGTGTGTACCAACATGTAACAGTGTGTACCAGCGTGTACCAACGTGTACCAGTGTGTACCAGCGTGTACCAACGTGTACCAGCGTGTACCAGCGTGTACCAGCGTGTACCAGCGTGTACCAACGTGTACCAGTGTGTACCAGTGTGTACCAACGTGTACCAGTGTGTACCAGCGTGTACCAGCGTGTACCAACGTGTACCAGTGTGTACCAGTGTGTACCAGCGTGTACCAGCGTGTACCAGCGTGTACCAGTGTGTACCAACGTGTACCAGTGTGTACCAACGTGTACCAGTGTGTACCAATGTGTACCAACGTGTACCAGTGTGTACCAGTGTGTACCAGTGTGTACCAGCGTGTACCAGCGTGTACCAGCGTGTACCAACATGTACCAGTGTTTCCTGTGTTCACGTCATTCTTGTCTCGTGTATGCTATGTGTGGTACGTATGTGTGTGATCACCTGTCCGGTCCTCGTGTTCCCTCTCTGTCTGTCTTGTTTCCAGTTCTGCGTCCTCCCTCAGTCGTTCATGTCTGATCCAATCAGCTCGCTGCTTTTGACTCTCACCTGTGTCTCCTTCTGTTGTATTTAAATCCTTTGTTTCTTGTCAGTCTTGTTGCTTCAACTGTGTTTGACCCTTGTGTCTTCTTTGTGTTTCTTTGTGTCACCTGTGTTGCCATTACTCATTTTCTTTTCTCCCGTTCAGTCATTTTTTTTCCTTAAACCTGTATGTTTTTCTTGTTTGTGTTTCATTGTAGTTAAATAGATTCACTTTCATTTCTGTGTTTTGACACACAAGCCACCTCAACCTCTTTTATGACACACACACACACACACACACACACACACAGTCAGAATATACCTGATGGATTTTGTGATTATTCCCCTTTTTCTTTTCTGCTATACGCCCATTAATCAGTTGACCATCTATCGACACCTTTACGTGCTCAGTGTTTTACCTGGAATCATGTTATTTATGCCTCTCCACGGATTCTTCTTTCTATTTCCCCATATGAGTATTTCCACAATAAACTGGTTTCCAGCTCTGTATTGGACGCTACAGGCACATGTGTTAAAAATAGAACCTATCCCCTGCACTGCCGAACACACCGAGCCAACGGGATGACTGAGAGGAGAGAGATTTGAAGAATCCCCTGTTCTGAGGGCTGATTCAGGACTACATCTCTGCTTTTACAACACCAGCCAATGAGAAAACCACCTCTGATGGATGTACTGATAACCAGGAATAGTTTGGCAGAGTTAAACTGAATAAACAGTCTGAGAAATGCACGGAGCATCTTTCTGGGGGGTAATGTGGACAAAGCTGCTCTCTGGTAAGATCATCATGGGTGAAACAGTAGAGGACGCCTGAAAAGTATGAATGCGCGTATACAGAGGGACGTTTCTGACCTGGGAATTCACAAAGATTTCCTGACACCATTTTAGCACGAAACATCTTTGGCGTTTTCATGCTGTCATGAAAATATTATTGTCAGGACAGAGAAGGACGTTCTATGAAAGCAGCATGCTCATAATTTGTATCACAGACCGCTTCGAAACCCCCAGGAAGGTCGCTCTGTTCCTGTGATGAGAGAATCATAGTTCATACTTTTTTCCCAAAGGTTTCAAAATATAACGCAGGAGTTATGACGACCTGATGGACATTTTTCAACGTCAGCTGTAACCCCCGGGGGCCGCCGCCTGACCCGCCGGATCGGCATTCCACAGAACCAGTTTGTTGTACAAAACCTAAAAGCTCCAGGAAATACCAGCGCTGGTGTCATGGGAAATGTCGCCTTCGTCTGTTATATTGGTGACATCCTGTTCCTGGACCTTCAGGCTGTTCTGGGACTGCATCTTTTACGACGACGTGTAAAAGATATCTCAGTGAAGTCTCATGAACGAGGTCAAAGCAGGACAGTGTGTGTGTGTGTGTGTGTGTGTGTGTGTGTGTGGCAGCACAAAGAAATCCCAACAATGTCTTGAGCTACTTGTTGTGTGGCCGGACATGGAAACCTGAGGTATCTGTGTTAAACCCCTAAAACTATTATTTGAAGCAAGTACACTCCCGCTGAAAAGTTTGGGGTCACTTACAAACGTCCTCCTTTTTTCTATGAAGATAGCATGAAATGAATCAGACTCTTCTAGACATGTGGTAAATAACTGTTCTAGCTGGGAACATCTGATTTTAATGGAATATTCGGTGTATAAATTTGATTTCAGGTAATGTGCTTCTGTGTGCACATATGAAATGTGTGCAGTGTAAAACCAACAGTGTGAAGTATTCTTGTAGTGAGTGTAACGCAGCGCACATAGCCCATGTTTTTCCTCGGTGTCTTTGCACCTGGAAGATGCCAGATCATCCGTGCATCAGTGCCCCACCTGTGATGTGGTGAAATGTTGGGTGGTGTGTTGTGGCGTGGCGAGTGACTCAGACATGTTGGTATTTACAGGCAAGTTTGAGCAGCAGCACTCTCACTTGGGACAGTTCTCACAAATGTCATGTGATCTTCAGTTTGCTTCACTTTTTCCAGCTCACCACTGGGCTCTCTTTCTGCCCAAAGCTCCTTCCTAAATAACACCAATATTCATTTTTATCCCGTCATAGATAAAGAGGAAGTCCATGACAGGCCACGCCCACAGACTGGTTACCTGGACACGGTTTGTTTACAGCCACTGTGACCAAACATGAGGCACGGCGTTAGTATGTATGACAGTTAATGTTTGTTGAGACGGACAAAGGCGTCCTCCACACACCTTCACACCCACCAGCATAAACACCAAATCGCCGTCGGGCTCTCACACGTGCCCCTGCCTCTCTTTTTCTACTTCCTGTTCCTGTCGTTTGTAAATGTGCACAGAACCCACCTCCTCTGTCTGAGGGATGCACACACTTTTAAATGGAAGAGTAGAAGGGTGCAGAAGCAGCGTTTGCCAACTCCCTCACAAACACAACGGCATCAAGACTGGCCTGCTAAAGTCCTTCCCTCCCTCAAATAAAAGCATCTAAAAAACACTGATTTCCTCTGTGTCTTTTGTCGTGTGCCCTCAGCACAGGACCGGTATGTTCCGCACTCTCGCAGTTGAGAACTAATCCTTGTTATTAGCTCAACACACACTTCTCTCACACTACTACAGAAGAATGAAATGTCACCGGCCTTCATTTCTTACATACCTGCTCCTGTTTGTCACTGAGTTTCACCTGACGAGCTCCTCTGATCTCATTGGTTGATTCCTCAGCCGTTTCACCGGTGCAGCATTTAAAACGTAGTAGATAGTAGTACCCTGCATATGTTTCAAATTCTGTGAGACCAAGTGCTTCTGGTGACTGATTGGTTGTTTTTCTGTGACGCTTCCCACTGTGGTTTGTATATGTTTCACCTCCTAGGAAATGTGGTGGGGAGCTGATGATGAACATGAGATGGCGCAACAGAAATGAATGCATGAATCCTACGGGACCCTGTTTTATGATGTTACGTTGTATTGTACAGTCAGACTGGCATGTGTTGCTTAAACACCAGGATTAAGTTCCACAAACAGTTCAAAAGTAATTGATGGTCATCGTGAGCATGAAGACCATTCAGGGTCCTTCCACAAACGTCCACGTCATAAATACTTCAACAGTCGACAGTGAGTCGACTGAGTCTCATGTGGACAAGTGACTCCTGGACTGCAGGTCACAGCTTTTTACCTTGTGGCGGGTGAAACGGAAAGATGCATGAGTTCTGCTGCGTTTTTATAGCGTAACAGCATGCAGAGGAAACTCGGTGATTTCAGCCATAAGTCAAAGCTTG
This sequence comes from Aeoliscus strigatus, assembly GCA_901007665.1. Classification (NCBI taxonomy): domain Eukaryota; kingdom Metazoa; phylum Chordata; class Actinopteri; order Syngnathiformes; family Centriscidae; genus Aeoliscus; species Aeoliscus strigatus. The sequence continues at coordinate 25,714 of CAAKHB010002630.1, forward strand.
AGACCATGTGTGAACATAAACAGACCAGTTATTTGAGAGTTTCCACCTCTGGCTCAGAGGACGTTAACGCTGTTTTCTTGGAATATGAAGCTTCAACTACACATTGGACCCTTAATCAAATATTTGTCCTTTATAATCAACCTTTGATTGTAAATTAAAAAATAAATATTATTGTATGGGTAATTCAGTGTCACAAGTCTGAATACATGCAGAATGACTGACCTCAGCCCGGGTCCTTGAATGCACCACGACCCTGTACTATAATTCATTCTTGTGTTACTTTGAAACTGAAATAGACATTGACTGACAACCAAACCATCGCTACTAAGAATGTCAAATTCACAAATCCAAAAGGTCTTTGCCCCCCGTCAGCCACTTAGTTTTGGTTTCAAATAAACACTATTATGAAACTGACAGTAACACACCCTCCCACACTGAGCCCAGAATGCATTTTACAACATTCCCGAGAGCCATGTGGCTCTTATCACTTCTAAACATTGCTTCCTTGAAGACCAGCAGTGTGGTCCAGCTCACAGTTATACGTGCTGATTGCACATCACTCCCTGTTTTGTCAGGTCACATGCCGGCATTTTATAGCTGAAGAGATGAGATGAGATTTCCCTCTGTCCTTGTCCTCTTGCCCTATTACTTTTTGAGTTATGGTATAAGATACATATCAGCAGCAGCTGCAGCAGTAAAACTGGGTCGCTGTGACACCGCTAAATTTCTTCGAACGGGAAAATGAACGTCTGGAGATTATGAGCAAAGGTCAAAAGAAATCTCTGTGGAACGTGCTTCACTGCATGACTGCGTGACGTCACTTCACCATAGATCACTCAGCTACAAAGTACATCCAGGCCAGGGAAACTGTCATTTATCATCCTTAAAAATGATTGCATAAGAGCGTTTTGGCCTATAATTTGGGTTTCAGAAACTTCTGTGGATGCAGCAGATATCAGGAAGAGGAGAAGGGTGGAAAGCGATGAGTTCCATCAAACACCGCTTGTATAATATTTTCTGTGGCCCAGTAAATTAATTGGAGGCGTGACAAGCATGGCTTAATTAATGTTGGGCATGTCGAGAATGCCATGGCATCACAGCCTTAAATGGACATCTTTTCATTAACTTGATGGGCCAGTTTGACTCTCAGGAAAATTCCACCTTCTCTGACGTAGTGCACGTCTAACGGTAAAGAATTCATCCGGGCACTGATCAGGATGGAGACATGTCCAAAAACAGGAGTGGTGCTCACACTGTGCAACACATTGACCTGAATTCATAAAAATAAACACTTGTTGTTGACTTGTTGTTTCCTGCCATGCTGGTATCACAAGGTTTACTCCATGGAGAGCCTGATTCATGACAAGGATCTTAAACGGACCGTGCAGCCTCCAGAAGGAGTTTTTATAAGTGGATCTACTATGATCTATATCTTTTTGGAAGTCTCAACTAAAGATAGATGAGTTTTCCAAGTTGTTAAACAGATCAGTGGTTGCATATGTTATCAAAGATGATGGAGAGCAAATGGTTTTTCCACGGCGTGAAAGGCCAGAACCTAAAAATACGATGTAGTAACATCCAACAAAGAATCGTAATATATTCGTAATATACTGTATATAAATCACTGGGTACGTCGAAGGTTTCCTGAGAAGTTTGTTACAAAAATAACCGGTGATGATTTCAAAGCCTCCGGAACGAGGTTCAGTCAAAATCAGCCGGCCAAGAAAATAGGTTAAACAAGATTTAGTCAAACATGGTTTCACCAGTAAAGAACTTTTACCTTTCACAGTAGGACAGTTTACTATCTATTGTACCTTTATCCTCTTTGGTGTTTGAGGTGGGAATGATCGTACGACTGATCAGTCCTTGATCAGAGCCTCAGATCACACTCTGCAGATGACTCATTATTGAAGATTCTGGAAAAACAAGAGATGCTTGTGGGGAGTTTCCAGTTTATATGGGGTTTGTTTGTTTTTCCTCTCAGAGGGAGTTTTACTTTTCTGAGAAGACAATTGTGTTTGCAAAATCATCTTGATGTATCCTGATACCCTGCTAAACAAAAAAGAATGATAAAAGCCAAGTAAAGAAACGTGATAACTGTCATAATAATCAATGACAATCACACACTCACTCAAAGACCCAAAGACTTTCAGCCACCGTCCAGCCACGACTGGTAGAAACATCCGGGAAGAACGTGGGCAAAATGGCTTGAGGCAGAGTAGCCGTCAAGTAATCAAGGATGTGAACCTCTGATCTCTCCTGATGGCTTGTTTGGCAACGTGGGTATGAGTGAGTGAATGAGAGGCTTTTAAATAAACGGTGAGGTGTAAATGTTGTGACTGGGCCCAAAGAAATACGTCACAGCCGGAGACATGCAACTTGAAATCATGAAAGTTTGTTCAACCACCCGATCTGCCTCCATCTATGGACTTCTGCCGCTACGTAGACGTCATCACATCATCTGCAAACGCCTGAAACGGACAGCACACCGTCGCAGTTTGGCGTAAAAGACACACTCGTAATTATTTGATGGGTCGGGGATTCTGTTGGTTTTCACCAAAAAAAGGCTGAAACCACCGAGGACGTTGGTCCATGAATTCTGACAGCTCATTTAAAAAGGTTTTCACATATAAGAGTAAGAGGATCAATAGTTTCTAAATAATTCATTGGTCCAGTCTCTGTCTGCCCCTGGTTTTGCAGGGAGGTGCCAGCACATTCTTTTGGTCTGGCCTTGCGTCAGCGGGGGGATTCCTCGAGGTCCATCATCTGGGTGCTGCATTCTTGTCGGCCCTACACATTGCCCTCGCAACGCTCACGAGACACAACAGCCACACAGCTGCAGTCGCAGAAAGAAGTCGTTTCCTGTTCCCCCAGCTGAGCTGAGGGGTGTGAGAGAGTTATGGCCATCGCAGAGCCCGATAACCCAGTGAGACAGTGACGATTGTCCGATCCCTTCAACAGACGCTCCTCGGCCAGACAAAGGCGTGATTCTGTCGTTCACACAAGAGGCCCTGTTTATGATCGACGCTATGAAGGAGATGGTTTGAACATCCAACTTTGGTAAGATAAAACGTGACACATCACATGGGCCTACTCACATCCGTGGAACTGACTCTGAAGATGACGCTAAAAGCGAACAGATGGTGCTGTCCTGCGGCTTTATGTGCAGGGACTCCTGTCAACGAGGGCTCTCAACCTCACTGCGGCCACAGACGTGGAGTCTGAGGGTGGACCTCAGTCTAACTTGACATGAATCCCTGCCAGAGTGTTTTATGTTCCCATTCAACGTGAACAAGGAGCTTCAGCCTGCTAGAACATGGACACTTTCCAAGTATTTACATATTATTAAAAGCACCATTTATTTCACTTCTACATTTTCTCACACCGGTTCTAGTCCAAATTACACCTGATTGTAAAACAGAGGTGTAAAACTCTGCCCCAGCACAAATTCCTACTTGTGGAAAATGTAATTGTCGGAGAATTGCTGCTGAGAAATGATTCATTAGCAGCTGTGGGGCAGTTGTCTGATTTGTGATCAGATCATCTGCAAAGCTGACGGGGGGTAATAAAGGAGGCAGCGTTAACACAGGCGCCTGAGGGGATGAATAACAGGCTGTCGACGTGAGCTGTAAGTCATAGTTGTGAGGTCCTTGAGTGCGAAGCCAGCAGACACGTACAGCCACATGTGTAAGTCTCCCTGGGAGGTCTAGTCGGGGTGAAGAACTTCAGAAAGTGGGAGCAGAATGTAAAATGATGGGAGCGACAGAGCAACGAGATTCTCATTGCAGATCCTGGTTGCCCCGTGGATTTATTGAGGCCAAGAGCAGCATAACAGTAGCTGCAGAAACTGCTTGAATGAGGGCCCCCATGCCTTCCTCATAATCACCTGGCCTCTATGGGGCTTCGAGGGAAGTCTAGAAAATAGGTTTGGAAGCTGCTGGTTGGATCCACAGGAACTCACAGGATGCACAGGAAAAACAGGACAATAACAATTTAATGGGAAATTCCTACAAAAAGATTCATTTCTAATTTGAGTCGTTCACCACTGAGCATTCTCTAGATGTCCTTTTCTGTGTTTTTTCAGCATCTACCGTTTGTGGCTGTGTCACATGACCATAAAGGCAATCAAATCCAAAAATCACAAGACGCGTGGGTTGTGAAAACACTAACTTCATAGCAAAAAAAGTCGAAACATGATAATATGTTAGCTAGCTACTGTACGCACCAAGGACCTATGACAAAAGACTCACATCCATTTACCATAAAAATAGTAGACTGGCTGAGGGCTTAAAAGACGGTTTTCCCACTACTGTCTAACCTTTGACCCCAAACCTTCCCTCACTTCAAGCCACATGCATGTGTCAAAAGACCTCACGGGGACGGAGTGGGCTGCTCATTGATTTCATTTACAAAAGATCAACACCGTGAAACAGGCAAACACAAGTCATTCATTAGTGGCTGTTCACATAAATCTGAATTTGGTGACACATAAGCCACAAGCTTCATCTTGACGTAATGCAAAATGAAACTCTTGTGTGGTTTACCCCTCAGAACATTAGGTACTTTATGAAATATGTCTTTAGGGTTTTCTGCGTCTTTTGAAGTTGAGACTTTCCTGTAAACCGAAGCTCCCCGCTGGCTCTGTGGAATGATAACACGTCTGTTTTAAAGCAAACTCCTCTTCACAGAAACATGTATTCATAAGACGAGTGTGTTTTATTTACATATTATTTTACACTGAATACTCTTGTTTCTGAGCTAATGAGCTGTGTGTCTCTGCGTTTTAATGCAGCAGCTTTGTTGTTCTGTCACCACGGCTACGCAAACAACAGAGAGCCCGGGCCACACGCTTCAGCAGGTAATCATTAGTGCCAAACTGACCTTTGACCCCTGCTATGCCTCAAGTGACAGATGGTCACATCTACCTGCTGTTGCCGGAGTCACTGAGCTGTGCTAGCCAGCAACAGGATGTGCTGGGTCCGATTTGTTAAACGTAGCTGAATAGGTGTTGGTGATGTCATGATGAATCCCGTGATATCTGTATGAGAGACATTCCTTTGGCAAATGGATCCGACGGCAAAGAAATGACGGCAAAACCCACGTCCCAACAGAAAGCAGCGCCGTCTAAACCAGTGGAGGAGTGTTTTTATTGTCCCTTTTCAATGTCTTTGTCTGCCAGAGTGTTTCTCTCTCCGTCTGCTGGACGAACACTGTCTTATTCCATAATACTTACACCCCCACCTCCGAGGCGCAGTTGCCAATTAAAATACATTTTTTCCATTTCTCTCCTGAGTCAGACATTCCACGTGGATTTCTCTGTTTTCCCATTTCCTGTTTCCGTCGCTTGCCTGTCTTCTAGCATGCTGGCACATCTTCTCCGATCTCTCACCTTCACATTCTTCACTTTCAGACTCGTCCTACCTTTGCTTTAGTGTTGATCTACTACTTTGAAACCAAACTCCCCCACTGCTTTTATCTAGAAAGAAAAAAACGTGTTTATTCCTCTCAGACGGAGACTTTTTATTTCAGCTGGATGAAGACAAGTGAGACAGCCTTAATTTGTTTTGGTAAGCACCCCACACAGATAAGCCTTTGATAGATGGTCACTTGTGCAGGCTGCACTAATATCTAGTTGTCTTCTAAGTTATTTGCCATCTGGTCTGAGATGAAGTGTGTGATAAAATTCTCAGAGTTGCTGTGAATGCAACGAGATATCTGAATAATGTGAGTATTATGGACACATGCAGCATACTGTGAATTTGTCTGCTTTATAGAGGCTGTTGTTGGATTACTGACACAATGATGCGGCTGT
>CAAKHB010002633.1:0-15618 GCA_901007665.1 Aeoliscus strigatus
TCCTCATCCCTCCGCCGCCGCGCAGCACCACCAGCGTCCATCCGCCGCCGAGGCTCGTCTTTCTCCCCGGAAACCTCAGCAGCCCGGTCGGTGTTTTTCTCCTCCGCCAGCCTACGTCACTCTCACGCCGAGCATTGTCATAGCCCAGCTGGATCTCAAGTGTTGAAATAAAATAAAATACAATTCCAAAGGAAATTCCTCCCACTGGAAGCGTTTGTGGCCATGTTGACCATTTTTGTTCATGTTATGATCTTTTTAAATTATTGATTAATATCCATATGAGGGTTAGGGGTTAGCTGGCCACGCCCACCAGACGCTCATTTTCGTTAAAAAAAAAGAAGTAAAATACATGTTGTTTAAAAAATCTGCTATCTACGAGCAAAGAGGAGCAGCACACATTAGTAATTAAAATATTTTGCCCGTTAATTATTAGGTACATTTATCCTAAATTTAAACAAATGCAATTAATATAATCAATAAACTAATTTTAATTTAGGCTGACTTATTTACACAGGTTGTGCAAAAAAATAAATATTAATAAATTAAATAATAAATTAAAAATTAAAAATAATAAATATAAAATCAACATCCAAATGAGCACTAAACTTGTGATTTCAGCAGCCCAGAGTTTGAGTGTGTTTCACACCACAAGCAGGTAAAATATTAACATAAAAGTCAATTCTGTGGATGAAAATGACACAGGAGACTGTAGGCAAGGTTCACATTAAATAAAAATGTCCAAGGAGCCTTTATTTGTCTTTATACCTTCAGGAAACATAAATAACCTGGACATTTGCAGCTGTGTGACAATCATCTTCTGGGGGGGTGTTCTATCTGAACAGCTCGGCCTGCTGTCATGTCGACAAGCTGCCCCGCCGACGTGGGGACGGAGGAACGGCTGCCGTTGAAGCTGACCTCTGACCCCGAGGGCGCCTGCAGAGGAGTAAAAACGGACGACACACAAGCATCTGTCCCGCCATCGACGCTCTGACTCGTTCACCTCCACTCACACCGTTTCCACTCCACGTACTTTCATTTCCGCCCGTCACAAATAACGGCCTCAATGTCTTTAACCGCCGAAACGCTGCTCATGATTTCAAAATCTCATCTCTCCAGCTATCCCTGTCCCGCCGTTGACGCTTTCGGGCGAGTTCGGGGAAGTAGGCGCTGTTGTACGGCCGCTCCCTGTCGTTCAGCTCCCGGCCTTGGTCCTTGTCCTTCCCGTTCCTCTGAGCGAGCAGCGCCTGGGCTCTCCTCCGCTCCTCAGCCTCCCTCTGCAGGCGTTCAGCCCGGAGTCTCTCTATGGAGCTGGAAATGACAGGGGGGGGGTCATCGCTCCATCGTGAAGGGACGACAGGACGGGTCCGCGATATGTCTGACTAACTGGATGAGGCTTTATTTCTCACCTCTGCCCGCTGCTCATCTTGTCCCCTGTGTCTCTTCTCTCCTTCTTCTTGCTCTTGAGCTGCTTTCGGTCCGTCCCAGCCAGAGCTTTCTTCATCTCCTTCAGCGGGTCCAGGCTATCCTTCAGCCTACGATCCCTCTTCTCCCTCTCCTCCTCGCTTAGCCCCTTCTTCGTGTCAGTTTCTTTCCTCTCCTCCTTCTCCTGGCCGGTTTTCATGTACCACGGCGTGACTTCTGTCCCCGGTTGGGGTCCCAGAGACACAAGCAATCCGATGGCGCGCTCCTGTCTCTCCTGCCAAGACAAGGAACGACGGCGGTGATGAAAATCAGAGACAGAAATGGACGAGTTGCTACGTTTACACCTGAAACTTCCTGGGGAGATGTGAACAAAAAAGTGCAGACATGTTGTTGTTGCATACAACATGTTGCCCTGTAAATGTGTTTTTGCTCCGGATGATTCCGGTTTCATTTTAGACTTCATTTTAGAACACCCGACATTGGAGAGCCTCTTTCGTTTCCAGTAGGGTATAAAAATCTTAAATCTTAACAAGTAAACATTACAAAAATACAAAAAAGGATAAAATAAGTACGAAAAATGTCTTATATATAAATAGGAAATGGAATTAAATGGTATAGTATAAATAGGAAATGTACAAGTGCACTGGACAGATCGTGTGCTCCGTGTGAGTCACGTGTCTTCATTCCACACAGACACCATCGCCATGACAACTGAGCAGACTCCCGCCACAGATGAGGAACATGAAATCCTGTCACCCACATGTTGACCAGTGGAACCAGACAACAACTCAAGAGTGCACATCAGGAAAAAGGTTTGTACACCTGAGGGCGAAAACACCTGGATGTTCAGGTAGAAGTGTCGTATGACAACAATTCAAATTCAGTAGAAGCAACAGAAAATACTTGATCGCTCCAATGTGAGAAGACAGAGGCACCTTTTCTTCTTTCTTTTCTTTGAGGTACTCCTCATTGCCCTTCTTCTCGGCAGACTCTTCGAGTGGAAAGAGATTGAGATGCTCCAGTGCTCCGCTCCCACCGCTCTGTTCTTCACCAGCATCATCCCTCGTTCCTCCTGCCGCCTGGAGAGCAGCTCTGGATTTTCTCCGGAGATACTCGGTACGCGCCTGCGGCAAACAAGAGACGAGGAAAAATGTAGCACATTTTTAACTCTATACTGAATGATAAAAACAAACTAAGTAATAAAATAAATCAGATCAATAGAAAATAAAAGTCGTCCAAATTAAATGTGATGGAATAGAAGGGGAAAAGTAACCTACAGCTAAGAAACAGGTGAGTATCTAACTAGATGCTGCTCTGACTAGGAATGATGCGTCATCCTTCCAGGTAATTTCACCTCTTGCTCTGCGCGCTCCACGCGACGTTTGGCCTCGCGCTCCTCCTCGGCTGCTTGGGCCTCGTCCCTGCGCACGCGTGCGATGTTGTCCTTGTTGCGCACGTGCCAGCTCTTCTTCGGGAGGATGTTCATGGTTGCCCCGGCAACGGTGCTGCACGTTAGCAGGAGTAGCAGTGAGCACATATGAGAGGTGTTTGAGTATAAATGCTGCTCAGATTACAGTAGACAGGAGTGAGTAGAGCCAAGCATCAACGCCACTGTCTGGACAAGGTTTTAAACAAGAAAAAGATGGACACACACACACACACACCGTCTATTCCAACAAGCCCCAGTATTTGAGGATGGAATAATGTGTCCCATGAAGAACAGGACGCGAATTGTCCCACATTTTCATCACACACAGTGTTGCCAGGTATGTATTGTAGTATTATTGTATCAGAGACTCAAATGATCACATTTTGAGTGAAGTTATAAAACACCCGTCATTAATGAAATAACAACAGTGATGTGTCTATCCATGTTGTTGAGTACTTCAGGAGGACTTTTGTGTCGATGACGTATTTGTGACGTTGTTGTGACTTGTTGATGACGGTCTGACACCGATGCTACCAAACAAGCTTCTATGGTTGTATACAATTGTAATTGAATTAAATGAGAATGGGTCTCCAGACCTTTGACTGGCAGTGACTAGTGTACTAGTGTAATCTGGAGCAGCATTCCAGTGAACCACTTACTACACAGCTTGTTTTGATGCGAACATGACACATGAGACGTGAGAAGCAATAAGTGCGAAAACTCGGTGTCTTGAGTGACTGATACAACTTTTTGGAGGATTCAAGATACATCGTTCAGAGGGCCAATTCATCGTACAAATACGACAATTAACGTATAAACACAATATTGTACACCTGGAAACGCTGATCAAACACATTGGACAGGACCCATTCTGTAACTTTCAATAGTTTATCAAATGAAACGACTCCTGTCGTTTCAAGTAGGGAAATGATCTTCTAACTTTAAAAAAAATGCTGTTTAATGTAAAGACGTAAGCTACAAACGTAGCTACGAGCCAAGTGTCTGGTTAACTGCTGTTTATTTAGTTACCTATTTTAGTTCAGTAATGTACGCGTGGGAGTCACAATAGAACCTTTATTTTCATACATGAAACCTACTTACAAGCCGCGCTAACTAGCATTAGCACTGGTGTCACTGCTCTGCAACGGCCAGCGAACACTAGCCGAGGATGGCAGCTTTTCAGCTCAAATTTTAAAACGAACAGTCATTTATCGTGTTCTTTTACAACCAACACGTCAACGTTTCACCGAGAGAATGCACAGGAGGATAACTTACTTGGAGGGTTGAGTTGCTGGTGCTGGCTAACCACTGAAAGAGCCTAACCGGAAGTAAAAACTACATATGAAGTAATGACAGACTCTTTACACTAGATGGGGCTATTGTTCATGTGGATTTAATACACATAAGACGTACAGTATGTGCAAATATTTGACTACAAAAGTTCCACTTGCTTCTCACTGAATCACATGTAAATCCAGCTTAGTTTGAGCATGATGAGAATCATCAAAAAGTAGACAAAGGATAAAGTACAAGTGAGTAACTTGTGTCAAAATATGGATATGGTTTTGCAGATCCAAAGCCAGTTTTGCAGCCAAAGAGACACAAAACAAACAGAAAATTGAGGAAGAGGAGATGAAACAGATATACAATCAACAAATTCTGTTGCAAGAATGATGAACCCAAGCACTGAAGGAAAAAAGTAGGATATCACTTAATTATAGGTTTGGACAAGAAAATACATTCATCACATCTCCATTCTGATTTCACAAAGATTTTTTTGTACTCACTAAACTGTGTGAGACGCTGCTAGTTTAGGACTTCGATATTTGTCCTTTTTGGACATTTGACTTGTAACAAATGACTTTATCAGAGCCATTAGGTCATTAGTAATAGTAAGTGGTGTTTTTCACATCCTGTCCTGTAATCTGATTCTAAGATGGCAGTTTAGTGTTAAAGGTGACTTCTTCCTATTAAACATTTGGTCCCAACTGTGGGTGCTCTGTGGTGGCAGTAACCGTTGTTTTGGCAGTGACCGTTCACATGGCACAGATCTAAATGCATACGGCCGTTAACGAGATGCGAGGCATTCGGTCCGAACAAACCAGAAGTTATTCATCACATAAACGTATTTCAATGGGAATGTTTGCAGTAGTAAAAACTGAAAAAGTCCTGTACTGGTTAAAAATGAATCTCCAAACTTAAAAAAAACATTGAAACTGTCACAGTTTTATCATGCGCCTCATGAGGATCCCACCCTAGATATTTTACCTAATTCTATTATTAAAACTTTCAGACATAACTGGACTGGAATGTGTTGATGGCCACAGAAACTTGTTTTTTCAACAGTTTTAGAATTAAAACCATCAATAGTTGATGCTGTGGCTGTGTTTTGATCCCATCTTTGACCAGTACAATTGCTTAAAAACACACTTGTACGGGCAGATGCTGTTAAAACAGCCAAACTCTCCTTAAAAGAAATTGTGACCTTTGTTGCAACAAAAGAACAATATAAATCAAAGTGTTGATGTAACTTTTCCTCAGGTCCTGAAAATATCCACACCAGCTCATGAATGCGTCTCCGTTTTGTCTTTCAAATCATCGACCTTCTCCTCCTTGTCCTCCCTCCTCCCGTCCCTCTTCCCTCCCTTCAAGGCTCGGCCCACTATTATACAGCAGACAGCGATGACGTGCATGCTGAAGTAGATGGACGCCCAGTAGTTGATGGTGTCCGAGGCTTTGAGCAGCACGAAGCCCATGCACATGTAGTCGTAGGCTCTCATCTTCAAGAACCAGTGAACCCAGTCGAAGATGTTCTGTCCACGAGGGCCCAGCTTAGCCCGGACGGAGGCCTCCATGGCCGACTCCGCTGCGATGCACAGAGGGATGGTGAGGAAGGAGAGGTAGTACCCAGCGTGTAGTCCGTGCCAGTAGGCGCTGATGAACATGGTCCAGCCTGCCCTAAGAGTCGCAGACATGAAAGGAAGCTGTTACACAGTAGTGCTAAGTTTTACAAAGCTGAAAAGGACCTTTAACGTATGTGGTGGTCTGTTGCTGCCTGTTGTAAAACAGTTCTTTGCATCCAGGCCTTTGGCTCCAGCTAAATGACTTGTTTAATATATACATATTAAAATGAGATATAATTATTTCATTCTATTCTATAGTTTTTTATTTTATTATTTTCTATCACTCTTATTGTTTTTTCGTCTGAGTATTTTTATATTTATATTTTTATATATTTTTACCCTGCATTTGATTTAATTCTATTTTTTTGTTTTATATTTTATTATTGCTATATCTTACAGTTGTTTTTAGGATTGATATATATATAAATATAATATATACACATATATACACACATATATATATACACACATATATATACACACACACACACACACACACACACACACACATATTAAAATATTAATGTATTTTATTTTATATATAAATGTGTTTTCCCCCCTTTTTTCTTTGTTTAAATATGAACCACTTTGAGGTCTGTTGATGAAAAGTGCTTTATAAAAAGTGTATTATTCGTAGCAGTGGTCGTAGTGGGCTTGAGTCTTACCTGAGAGTGTAGGCTTTGAAGGGGGCGTTGGGGTAGATGTAGTGATGCAGCCACCATTGCACCGTCATGTTCCAGTAGCGCATGCCGTGTCTCACCTTCACACAGAAGTCTGTGTTGTAGCAGTCAATGTTCTGGATGGTTCTGAAGTCATATTTCTCTTCTGCGGTGGGATCGGAGCTGCCCAGAAAAACAAGAAGCATAATTAAAACACATATGACATACGAACTCCACAAAAAAAACAGATGAGAGGGCGAACTGTTCACCTGTAGTTGACGGTGGGTCCTCCTCCAGGTTTGCACAGCGCCTTCTCTGGGTAGCAGCCCAGACCGGCGCTGATACACCCTGCTTCAGCGCCGCACCACGCTGCATAGAAACGCATCCGGAACACGAAGAACACCACAATCATGTAGAAAAACCTGGTTATAAAGAGAGGAACGCAAGTACATGATTCATTTGAGGTTGCCAAAACAAGGAACATTCTCATGTCCCTTTTTAACTGCCACAATTGCAAACAGCTTCACTGTTTCTGACAAAATATTACAAAATACATGTCTTTTTACAAAACATACATACATATTCAGCATAATCTTCTCATATTGTATGAATGCATTGATTTCACTTCTGTTTCTGTAAATTAAACAAGTACATTCACAAAACATTTTACTATATGATGATATTAAGAGGCCCAGTGTGCTAGTCTGGACGTAGTCTTGCAACCCATCTGACTTACACTTACATTTACATACGTACATTTACTTTACTTAGAATTATCTTTATTCTTTATTCTGCTTTTCATATCTTAAGTTGTTTTATTCCCTTGCACCCTGTGTCTTCTTGAAATATGTTGCCTTAAGTTAAAAATAAATTTCCTTTGGAACAATACAGTTGACTGTGTTTTCTGTACCATTGTCATTGATGAGATATATTTGACTTCCAATACCTGAAGAAGACATTGTGATCCAGGAAGTCCTCGGTACGAACGTACGCCAGAGGAAAGACCGAGTTCACGGCCACGAACAGGACGCCAAAGACAGGAACCAGCTTGAGGCGATCCAGGCACGGCACCCAGCCCGGCAGGTCCAAGGGGCTCGGCTGTTTCAACCAGTCCACGTATGTTTGAAAGCGAAAGAATGGGCCTTCAGGGAAACGGAGGGAACAGACAGAGGGATGAAGTTGTTGTCGAGGGACGTGAAAAACGTTGATGACCAAATGGACACAAAGGGAATGGGTGTGTGTTCACAGTGAGGAGGGTGTCGACGGATGGGAGGAGGGAGAAAGAAAAGAGAAGAGCTACTTCACAACTAGATTTGAAATAACACTGAAAGTAATGTGGACTCACAATATTGGACAAGAAGCAGAGTGAGACAAAGAGAGACGACAGTTAAAATTCGTGCAAAAACCACTCATGACAACTGGCAGATCACACACACACAGTGGTCACGTCTGTGACTTACCGGTCATTAAGCCCACATAGCAGTAGCTGTAAGACACAATATCGTAGAGAGACGGCTCCTGACACAAAGAACCAATGACAGAGGACTTCGCAAAAGAGCTCACTTCCTTTTTCTTCTCCGTGTGGTAACTGTGCACCTCGTTGGCTACGCTCACCATCTGATAGGGGAAGAGTTCCACAAATTGTCACAAAATTGTTCCAAGCTCTGATTCGCACTTGGCGCCTTCCTCTTGTCCGTGTACCTTTAGAGTGAGAAGCAGCTGGATGGCGTTAGCAAAAGGTGTTGGCTGTGGGAAGCCGAACCAGGTGACAAGCCGGAAGAAAAGGAGGTAGAGAAAGGTCCAGGCGAGACTCAGTGCTGGGCTGTGCCTTAGAGACAAAGAGATATGTTGATCAGTTACATCAGTCGCTTGCTTTGTTTATGCTTCATTGAGCTTCAACCCAAAAGATGATAAAGTGTTGATGGAAAATATTGGTTGAATGAGCTTAAGTCTGCATATGACGTCAGTAAAATAAACTCGCAAAGCTATAGATGCTTGTCTCTCACCGCCAGCTGCTCTTTATGATAACCCATGTTCCAATCACAGTCACCAGCGAGTGGAGCGCGTGAACATGACATGTGGCGATGGTAATGGAGAGGCCAAGAAGCAGCGACGCCCCCTGCTTCACGGGAGGGCCTGAAACCAACAAAGAAAAACAAAACACATGTTATGCTATCTGGAATTAAGAAGTAGTAGGAAAAGAACTGGAAAAAACGGGAGCCGGTCTAAAAGCTTTTAAAACCCCTTTATGCTTTCCTGTCATGCATGACTTATTACAAAAGAGAGCAATGTTTTTCCATTATATAATAATAATAAATGCAAGTCAATGTTCATTTTTTTGTTTGTTTTTTTGCTATTTCCCAATTTTGCGGAAGTTTTAAACCGATGTGCGCTACTGACAACTGTGTATGAAAGGGTTATAAAGATGATCCATTAAACCTCTGGAAATATTACAGGACATGTAACAGCAGTGTCTGTAATCCACAAATCTAAAGTATTTGTCATTATGATAACTCATACCATGACCTGGAGCATTTTGCTGATTATGCGGACTTGTACATTTGCCTGTAAAGTGGGATGAACATGTAACCTGCCAACGTGACTCACTGAGGTAACGGAAGAGGAAACCAATGGGAATGGAGGCAGCAAGAATCCCCAGGTACACCAGCTCATCAGGAGACATTGTTCTGCTCACACAGGAAACACACATAGAAACACACAGGACAGCTGACATCATGTGAAACATCATGATGATGATGTGTGATTCAAAACAGAGGAAAGTACACTAGGTTTTATACACCAGGTTAAAATACTAGGTTTTATGCAAGTTTCAGAATTGCAGACTTTGTTAGCTAACAGCAGAGTGGAGATTTATATTTTTATATTTTAAAAATATAAATTTGTATTCCATGATGCTGCTAGGTAACTGCCAGCTCAATGCGGTGTAAACTTCAGATGTTGGGGATTAGTCAGACATGCTAACATCTGCCTATGACCAGCATGGCGCCTGTTAACATTGAGGCTAACGTTACATTAACCAGCGAGATCGGCAAATTACTCACGTTCAAGCGTTAAATCACCACAGTTGGCGAACTCCTCGCTGATAGAGTCACAACACCCATTTACTGTAACATACACACCGACAACAGATGTAGAAATGACTTCCTGGTTGCAAGAGTTTTAAAAAAAAAGTACTTCCGGTGGTGTTACGTTAAAAAGTGACCGTCAGACTAATTTCCGGTCAAACGGCTCAAAATGCACGCGGTCGAAGCATCTGGATGAAAGACAAGTCGTGCAAAAATGCTGCGTTCAAAGTTTAAAAGCATTCTAAAAAGACATTTTAAATGCAGGTTTGCATACAATTGTCCCCATGTATGATTGCATAAGTATACAGGCACTGTCACAACCGATTCAAACACATCACAACCTGGGACAGGCACTTCACAGCCTGGCAGAAAAATGATTGAAGGTAACACATCGTTTGACAAAGTATAAATGAGGTTTATTTTCATATTGGCTCTTGAACGGCACAAATGGGTTTAGAAGTTTAACCATCACCAAATATTTATCCACGACTACAGAATTTATTCAATAGAAAAAAGTGACTAGTCAATTTTCTGGTAAGCCCAAACATTTATTCAAAATTTGACAGTACAGGAAGTATAAGAACACATCCTGGACGAGGTCCTTCTTAATCCTCCTCTTCGTCGTCGGCTCCTCCAGCGCCACCCTGGCCCTTCTTGCTGTTCTTTCTCTTAACGCGGCCTGGGCGTCCACCACCGTACGGAGACCTCAGTGAGAAGTCGATGTGCTTCTGGCTGTCCAGGCGCACCACGAACGAGGGGATGTTCACCACCTGCTTGCGCACACTGTCACAGATGAAGACAACACCCATTCATCTTTCCATCTCATTGGCATTTTAACTACACAATGACATTGAACGTTTCCTCCAGGCTTCATTGACGAGGAATTCGTGACACCACAGAAAATCTGAACATGTATCTTAAATCATCAGCCTGAGTGATTTTGTACATCACACCGAACAAGGTCGTGTTAACGAAAATTGCCCGAGGTGCAATCCATACCTTACCTAACTGCCAGCAGCAGCACAGCACTACGGTCCGAGCACTTGTTGGCAGGATTGGCTCTGGGCAATGTCTACTGACAAGGTATACGGTTTTGATACCGAATTGACCTTGGTGAAATTAACAGATCTCAGCGGAGAATGTTACACGCTGATGGTCCTCTGAACGGGAAGCATTAAGAGTCACATGAGTTCCCCAGGCGACTTGTGACCCTTCATTGTGTAGGTCTGCAGCCCGGAAGCCTCCTATCTTACCGAATGTGCCTCTGGCGGATAAGGACACGGGCGTGGTGGATGCTCTTGGCGAGTCCGAGCTTGAAAACCTGCGTCTGCAGCCTCCTCTCCAAGAAATCTTCAACCTTCAGACCCAGGATGTAATCGAGCTTCATCTTACCCTCGTCGAGCACGCCGATCCTCACCAGACGTCTGAGCAAGGCATTACCTGGAAACCGCACATACAATTAAAATATACCACCACCACATTTGCTGTGAGCACTGAGTTGAGAACTGGCCTCATTGACGAGGAATTCGTGACACCACGGAAAAGTCTGACAATTGATAGTTAAATCATCGGCCGACAAATAAAAACCTGTCAATTCTTCGACATGTACCTTCAAACAGACGCTTGGAGTCCTTCTCATCCAGAGTCAGCAGCTCTCTGGCAGCTTTACGAATCTTGGCAAGGGTGAACTTGACCCTCCACACCTCACGCTTGTTCCTCAGTCCATATTCGCCTTTGGAGAACAGACAAGTAAACCGTCAACACATCAGTGACAGATTACACAGCAGTCAATTGTGAGTTTCACAGAGACCAATAAAATATCGAATTACTTACCAATGAGTTTCAACTCCTGGTCGAGACGCGACTTCTCGAAGGGACGGCGGGGGGTGACATATGTCTTACGACAAACCCAACTCCTGGCAACGGGCATGGCGGCTTTTATATGCCTACAACAGTAGTAAAGAGTTTGGTTAACAGCACTGCACAAAACAGAAGGTACAAAAGTATTTGGAAGGAAGTAGAGTAGTCAGAAAACTTAACATACGTTCTGTAAAAATGGCTATTATTAATTACATTCTAAACTATGTATCTGCGTTGTTTTCAGTATGGCAGGGATACACTTCAACATGGGAATTGAATCGGTCTTACAACAGAACGTAAATCTAATCATATATTGCAATTACATTACGGCTGCAGTAATATAACGTTACGTGCTATTTCTTTACTAAAGCGACTTCAAGTCAGCGCTGGACGTCAGCATGTTAGCGTCCATGTGAGTAGGCCGCGGCCGCTCCGCACCACGTTGTTCAGTGTGAAACACAGGCTAGCGTTAGCTTAGCCATCTTAGCCTTCGCAGACGGCGTTGAACACAATGAAGCGCCAGATAAAACAAGTGTAACAGTAAGTTGTGTAGTTTGTTACTTCTGTTTATACTTTGACGGTTTAAAACGATCTAACGTTGGTGGTTTGGGCTGTGAAATGCCGGGAGAGCTGCGGACGTACCTGTGTCGCTCAGGCTCGCACAGTAAAGAGGAAGTCAAAGGAAGTCTTCGGGATTTTATAGGGCGGGACAAAAGACTACACGTCCCATGATGCCTCTCACCGCCTGAACGGGAGTAAATGATTTGGCTTTGTCGCCTTCTATCGGTCAATAAGAATCAGCTCAAAGTGCTCGTACACGTGTATTGTAATCAGTTGTGGAATACTTATTACTTCATTTGGATACTATGTTTGAAACCTAAACTAATTATATTGTTCTGGTTAAATCCATCTTACACCAGTATTTCAAGTGGAAAATATACAAAACATCTATTTCATTTTAAAATTTGGGAATTATCAGCTAATTCACTGCCACAAAACCATTTTTCCATTCTTTTTACTGGTCAGCTATATTGAACCAGTATTGCTCCTTTAAAAAAAAGTATAATCCCCTTTGATATGAAGGAGCAACTTTATGTGTGCAGGAGTGAGGTGGTAAGGTGGTAAACCGGTGGAGAAGGACATGGGGGACTATTTATAATACTGTGAAATGGGACCCTGAGCATGTGTTTCTGTCTGTCAGGCTGCACCGTCAACTGATGGACTCAGAAGTGTGCTAGTTTCAAAGCTCTATGTCCTGTCTTTCGTGGACAGGACATCAGTTGACTTTCGGAGATTCTTTTCAGTTTATTTGACTCTTCAGAGAGTTTGACAGACGCCAAACCTTCTTTCGTCTCACCCTTGGATCTTCTGTTTTTTTATTTGTGTTGGGATTCCTCTTTCTTTCCTGGCCTGCTCTCCTGTACCCACATCAACCCTTCCATTTTTTCCCCCCTTGTTCTCCTCTTCCTCCCATCTTCCGCTGTTCCCCATCTCCTTGTGCATTGTTTTTTGGGCTATGCTATCCTCACCCACTGTGATTCTCCAGCCTTATGGACTGCCCGTCTACCCACAGACAACCACATGCTACCCCAGCATAGTTCAGGTAAACGCTCCTCCACTGGTCTGTCACGGTGTCCTGCTGGCTTGATTTAATTTGTTGGCAACTTGGACGTGTTGTTGGATTGAAGACATTTCGCCACAGCTTCCGTATGACGACATCTTCAAGCAAACAACAAGTCCAGCTGCATTCGATTTAACCCAACAACACCCCTCCGTTGTTCTGTGAACTGCAAAACGTCCAATAAATGTGTGTCATCACACGTCTTCAGTAAGGCAAACAGTCAGGCTGCTGGGTTGGGGGGGTCTTATTTATTGATTGATAAAATGATAAAACTGTCAAACATCTAAGACCTTTGGGTCAAATCCTGCTCAAGTATCTCAAATGATGTCACGATTTCTCGTAATCGCAGAAAGACAAAAAAACAAAGAGCATACTCACATTTATGAAGCTGAAACGCATTTCCGTGATTGATATTTATCATTTCTTTCAACATGTCAACTTTCAAAACTCTCTGTTTGCTGTTGCTGTCTCTCATTGTCACCCATAACCCATTTTGACAGTATATTTCCTAACATCCACTTTTTATAGTAGTTATTTCATGTCAATAACTCATGCAGATGTATCATCTCGGAGCGTCCTGATAGACGATAGAAGACGCTGTTTACCAAAGATCCTACGTTTAATAATAAGGACACATCAGTGGTTATCTTTAGTGTGTGTGTGTGTGTGTGTGTGTGTGTGTGTCCCTGGCATACCATTAATGTCACAATGCATCTGGTATCCGTCCACCTTGTCTCTCTCTGCTTCACACCAGCTGTATTTTTAGTCCTCCTCGCCCGAGCAGATAATCACCGGAGGAGATTCTGTTGCCCGTCTTGTTCGGCAATTAACTCCACTTAAAATAGTTCCCTGTTGAGCATTCGGCTTGGTGAGTAGTTGGCAGCGTGAGCTCAGTAGTTGAGCTGACTTTGAGACGGCAAGTGGGGTTTAGAGGTGAGCGTCAGTAAATACTGAAGAAACGATGCTACGACTGAACGTACATCTGTACGACGGCGTATCGGAAAGACGACAGGTTTATCTAGAGATGGTTGAGCTGACGTGATACTGTCCAGACTCAGTTGTCAGCCAGTCAAACTGTCTTTGTGATAACCTGTTATCTCTTATCTATATGATTTATTCAGAGGTATGAGGAGCCCTGCGAGTCGTCAGAAAGAGAGACTGCTCCTTCTCAAGGGCTGAATAGTCTAAAACAAGACAAAACAAAAGGGCTACTCACAACAATAAATGGCAAATGAATTGAAAGTATCATATTTAAAGTTCCAACAGGCCTATTTTCATCCTCAACATTATGTATGTATAATAAAAACGTCTTTAAAGGAAGGAGCCAGACAAAGGTCAGGAGAAATCAGCGTATTTAGTTACATTTAATAGGCTCCATGTTGTTGGCGCTTGTGACTCGACCACATCTGCAGTCGGTGTCGTCGGTGCGTGAATGGCGCGGCAGCTGTCCAGGCAGGCACCTGGTCCAGAGCTGTTGACTTGTGACACCAAGCTGACAGCTGAGCAGGAAAAGAAGGAACAAATGGGAATCAGGAGAGGAAAAAAAAGCCTGGAAGAAGGAGACGGGGGACAAAGTGTCGGGCTGACGCTGTGATGAATCAGCCACTGAGGCTGCGAGTAAAAGCAAGACAGGCGCGAAAACAGGCGCTGGCGTTATCTGCACGTCCTCTTTCTGTTTGTGGGGAACGTTCAGATACAGTACAAGTCTGCTAGTGGCTGACTACATGCACACATGGCTTACTCATTGTGGACAAATGATGTAAAAACTCCACTGTGACTGAGGAGAATGTATAATCATAGATGTAGAACGTCCTGTCAACAGTGGTCAGATCCTCTGATTGAAGGAAGAGAACATCAGATTACCTCAATTACTTTCTGGCATAAACTGATTTTTAACCAATTCAACACACCAGGTCTTTTATTGAAGGAAGTTTCTAGTTGCTCTGATTTGTTTGTCTGGATCCTGAACCCAACAGCTGACATATACAGAGGAGGGAGTCACTAAATGTCACTAAAGTCACTAAATGAGGATGTTAAGTGAATGGAGAACAGGTTTTTATGTCACTGGTATTTACCTGATTTGTTTCAGGTTGAAGAGAAAGAACTTGTCCTCAAACGACACTTTACCACTTCATCAGGTCCTGTTGGCATCTAAACTGACAAGTGACTGTAAAAGTGCAGGAATAGAAAGTTCACGGCTCCGACATTCGAACCTCCCTGGGCAGACTGATTCATGAGCGGTTTGACAGCAGAAGAACCTCTTCAGAATCGATGTGCTGACCTTTTCTTCCCTTAAATAAAACTGGAACATCGCAACTATTTCTGTCAGTTCGGTCAGTCGTTGCTGTAGGAAATGACTCGAATGCGATGTGAATTCATCTCAGGACATAAGCAGGCTGAGGAATATTTAAAACGATGGGGTTTTTTTAAAGGTTAATATGAACTGGAAAACAGCATTTGGAGTGTAGATTGTGGAAATTACCGGGGGCGGAGCTTCATTAGTCGCTTTAGATGTTTTATGTCTTTTCTGCTTATGTGAACAACAGGACATGAGTATAAATAGTCACTATCTCAAGTTCTAATTGTGTGTGAATTACTCTGTATTGGCATTTATGTAGTTACCAGACACACCAGACTG